>JAGWEN010001095.1:0-40836 GCA_018703685.1 Orius laevigatus
CGAAATTATCTCTTAAATCGTGATTTTGAGGTTTTTGATGAAATTGGTTCTCAAAAAGGTACATTTTAAGGTTTTTTGACGAAAAAGAGGCCTTAAAACGTTTTTTGAGGTTTTTGACGAAAAAAGGCTCTTAAAACGTAGATTTTTGAGGTTTTTTGGCGAAAATTAATCTTTTAAATGTTGATTTTTTAGGTTTTTTGACGATAGATTTGACTTTTTAAAATATGATGTTGATGAAGTTGGTTCTCGCAAACAATATTTTAAAGGTTTTTGAAAAAAGACGAAAAATCGCCTTAAAATGTTGATTTTGAGTTTAAATTCGAAAATAATTGTCTCTTAATATTATTCTATTTTAAAGTATTATGCTATCCTACTCTTATGTGTAGATCATACTTAAGAACTTTGCTATACGAGTTCAGACGATACAAATGATGTCTCTTGAACCTCCGATTTTGAGGTTCTTTGACGAAAATTGCCTACTGTATAATTTGATGTTTTTGTGACGAAAATTTGACTCCTTGAAAGTTTAAAAACCTTGGCTTGATTGAAGTCTTTTGATGAAATTGAGCTCTTTGAATGTTCTTATTGACGAATTACGGCTTTAATTATGTGATTTTGCTTCTTTTATTTAGAAAACATGATTCAAAAATAATTTCACCACAAGTCCTCTCGAAACAACTTGACGAGACAGTTCAAGTAGGTATCGGTGGAAAGATCCAACTTTCTTGTGACCTGATAAATTACTGTCACATGACTTCTTTCTCTTCTGTGATTGTCATGTGTCCTCTCGTACTGGGGAAGGATGTAGTCCTCTGCTTTTCGTCGACCCTTCCAATATCTACTTCTATTATCAAAGTTGTTCTTTATTACCTGATTTCCAAGTGAGCCATTTCGATTACATTAATGAGACAAAAGTCTTAAAATATTTGAAAAAATACTGACTTCAAAACAAAAGGTAGTAGTCAACTGAATTCCAGACTACATTGTTGATTACTATTATTAGTTGTTTAGAGTCCACACTGATTTCCACATTCAGTGAGTCAGTCATGATTAGACTTCATTTTGTATTGCGCACAGATTTAGATCACGTAGAACGGTGAATTGGACGCCAATTAGGAATTTATAGAGTGCAAATTTAATCTATTTTCGCTAATAAGCATCCATCAACTTAAGATGTATGTCTCTACTGGGACTTAATAAATCAACATAGATCAGAAGATTATGTCGATTCATCATTTTGGTCTACTACATCCTCTTTTTGGATGGAAGTTTTCACGTTTAAAAAATACTTCTGCTTTATAAGCTATCCTGATAATATATAGAGATGGTGGTTCGATTTAGTATGTGATTGGGTATAAATGGCTAAGACTGAGCATAATAAGCCATTTTGCTAGGTTTGGTCCTATCTCCAATCACGTCTTGGAGAGTTATAGATAATACAATTTAATTTTCCACTAAAAACACGTTTTGTCTCACATAGCAAACCGTCATATCTCAAATATTCCCCTTAATAATTCTGCCAGATTCCAAATCTGGCACCAGATAATATTTAAAAATACTAAGGGCTTTTTGAGACTATGGACGGCTTTTATGTAAAAAACGTGTTTTTTAGTGAAAATCTAAAGAAATCGATAATCAAGACCGTTAAATTTTCATTATAGACGATAGTTTCATTTACTCAATATTTTTTCTAGCACATAAATGGGCTTTTTTGTTTGTTATCATAATGGTTGCCGAACCATCATTTTAAATGTAAACATTTAAACGCAAATTCCAATCTGGCACCAGAAATTTAAACATTATTAATGGGATTTTGAGATTTTGCCGGTTTTATGTGCTCACACGTGTTTTTATGAGATTTAAGAAATTTAAAAATAAAGTATCTAAAGAAAGGCATAATCACCGTTAAATTTACATTAGAAATGGGATAGTTTCGTCGTATGTCTAGCCTAGTAGGGGCTTTTGTTTTTCGTTATCATGAATGGTTGCAAATCATCATTTCTAATGTAAAATTTAACGCAGATTCCAAATCTGGCACCAGAAATTTAAAATTAATAAGGGAACTTGAGATATTGACGGTTTTATGTAAAAAAAAAAAACGTGTATTTAGTGAAAAAAATCTTTAAGAAATCTTAATCGCCGTTAAATTTTTCATTACAAATAATAGTTTCGTTTAAAAAAAAAAATTTTTTTTGTCTAGCCATAAAAAAGGGCTTTTTCATTATCATGAATGGTTGCAAACCATCATTTCTAATGTAAAATTTAACGCAGATTCCAAATCTGGCACCAGAAATTTAAAATTATTAAGGGATTTTGAGATTTTGCCGGTTTTATGTGAAAAAATCTTTAAAATACCATAACTCCAAGACGGATTGAGATAGGAAACCCTAGCAAACAGGGTTTTACACATTTTAGTATACCATTTAACCCAAATTTTTTACTTACTAAATTGAACCACCCTGTACACCAAAACGAGTTAAAAAATGTGCCTTGCAAGTCACGTGGACTAGGCTATTGATAAAATCTTGTCTCCCCAGGAATTAATAGAGGAAGCTAGAGCAAGATTTGAATTGGCTATTTACTTGCTCTGTGGACATTTCAGAAAATCTGTTCATTATGACATTCTTGTACATATTTTAATATATAGTAATATATACTTTTATATAACATTTTATGGTGTTCCCTAGTGCTGTATTCTTTTTGTTCCTGTGCATGTACAGCATTTTGATTCTCCAATTGCCTAAAAAATAATGGATGAATTTAGTTGTATTATTATGATTATTTTTAAAAAATATAAATTTTTTACCTGCTTAGATGAATAATACGAAAAGATCCACAGTCAAGTTGTTTTTTGCTCATTTATTACATGAGAAAAATCCAAATGATGCAGTTCAAAGATGACACTTGAATTTTTTGGCAAATTATTAACACGAAATTTTATTTTCATTGATCACAGAAAATGTCACCTGGTTTAACACACGCGAGTACGGGGTGGGCTGTCTTTTTCGCTTCCTTCTATCGGGGAGAGAGCTGAAGCCGTTTTGCTTTGAGATGACTACCAGAATGTTCTTCTTTCGTATCCCCCACTAAGAGAAGCCCAAGAAACGGAACTTGCTCTCGACCTGTTCTTCGCTTCTATAGAATTAATCACCGGCTCACCTCTCGGCGATAGCTCTCTATCCTTCTTTACCCTCTCCTTTCTTTTTTCGAATTCCAATTTTCTTTTTTCTTTACCCTCGACTTCGTTATCGGCTAACAGTCTATTTTCTAGTACCACGACGAAGAATTAAATTAATATCTTGATCTTTTGCAAAGCGTTGAACAAGTAACCTCTAGTTAACAAGTTCCCCTTTTCACCTCCTTCTACGAACGTTATGGTAATTTTAAAAAGAAGAAATTGTACACATGGGTTTATTACTTTCATCGATATATATAGGGCATTTCCAAGTAGATTTGTCAATTATCGCTTCGCCTTTCTTATTATTCCGCTCCCTAAATTATTATGCTATATTAGAACATGATGACTGTGGATTTTGATGTCTAGGGTTGGATAGGTTTTGGTATTTTTTTGGGCCCTTTTAGCTTGATTGCCTTTTTCGATACGAGGGGCCCTTTTAACTAGGCGCCATTCTTTTAAGACAAATAGGGGTCCTTTGAAGCAAGGTTTGAAGTATTTTTTGGACACGATGGGCTTCTATGAATAGATTTTGTTCCTTTTCGACGAAAAAGGGCGCTTTTTAGCTTGATCTTTGACCCTTTTTGAACACTAGGGGCCCTTTTAACTAGGCACCATTCTATTAAGACAAATAGGGCCCCTTTTTTAGCAAGGTTTGTCGTCTTTTTTGGACGCGATGGGCTTCGACGAAACATGGCCCTTTTTAGATTGATTTTTTACTCTTTTTGGACACTAGGGGCGCTTTTAGCTTGATTTTTGACCCTTTTTTGACACTAGGGGCTCCTTTAGGTTGATTTTTGACCCTTTTTGGACACTAGGGGCGCTTTTAGCTTGATTTTTGACCCTTTTTTGACACCAAGGCCCTTTTAGCTTGATTGCTGACCCTTTTTGGACACTAGGGGCCCTTTTAGCTTGATTTTTGACCATTTTTGGACACTAGGGGCCCTTTTAGCTTGATTTTAGACCCTTTTTGGACACTAAGGCCCTTTTAGCTTGATTTCTGACCCTTTTTGGACACTAAGGCCCTTTTAGCTTGATTTCTGACCCTTTTTGGACACTTGGGGCCCTTTTAGCTTGATTTTTGATCCTTTATGGACACTAAGGGCCCTTTTTAGCAAGGTTTGTGGTCTTTTTTGGACACGATGGGCTTGTTAAAATAGATTTTGTTCCTTTGCGACGAAAAAGCGCCCTTTTTAGATTGATTTTATACCCTTTTTTGACACTATGGGCCCTTTTAGCTTGATTTTTGACCCTTTTTGGACACTAGGGGCCCTTTTAGCTTGATTTTTGACACTTTTTGGACACTAGAGCCCCTTTTAACTAGACACTATTCTTTTAAGACAAATAGGGCCCCTTTTTAGCTAGGTTTTTGATCTTTTTGGATAGTAAGGGCCCTTTTTAGCTTGATTTCTGATCCTTTTTGGAGACAAAGGGCTATTTTAATGAGATACTTTGCTATAGGGCCCTTTTTACCATCGATTTTGGCATTTTTTGAACACGAAGGGCCCTTTCAAATAGATTTCGTTCTTTACAACAAAAAATGCCCTTTTTAGCCAATTTTAGGTCTTTTTTTGCACATGAGAGGCTCTTTTTTACCATTTTAAGACAGGTTACCTATCCGACCCTGATAGTTGTCTATTGTCTAATTTAAATTGTTAAAAATATGGGCGAAATTAAACAATTTGCACTATATATGTCATTCGAAATGATCTTAATATGTTAATTTAAGCCATAAACGATAGAGATGAGTGACTCTTTTGGACCTTTCCCCCCACGAACGGTAAGGCCTGTATTGTATTAAGAAAATAATGGCTTAGAAAATAAACTTTTGACCTCAAATTTTGTTGATGGGTGGCCCACAATAGTCTCCTAAGGTAAGGTTATTCAGGGTTCATCTGTGACCAAAATTAACCAACATTCAGTTTTCCTGACTGAGAAGACAAGGTGAGGATTTTTTTTTTTTTTTTTTTTTTTTTTTTTTTTTTTTTTTTTTTTTTTTTTTTTTTTTT
Organism: Orius laevigatus; assembly: GCA_018703685.1. Classification (NCBI taxonomy): domain Eukaryota; kingdom Metazoa; phylum Arthropoda; class Insecta; order Hemiptera; family Anthocoridae; genus Orius; species Orius laevigatus. The sequence goes on from JAGWEN010001095.1 coordinate 5,185, forward strand.
TTTTTTTTACTTGGAAACTTGTTTTTCTGCGTTTGCCAAGTGAGAGCCGTTTCCGAGAAGCATTGTCCAGGACATCTTTCGCATTTTCCTCAAAACCGCAAAAATCTTATGAAATTTTTTTCTCAATCATCCTTCTAAGCATATTTTTTATTTATTTAACTTGGAATTTATTTTTTATTGATTTTTTTTATTTATTTTTTATAGAGGCAATATTTTCTTATTCTTGATATGAAAGGATAACGCGTAGATGCTATAAAAAAGTGGGGAACTAATAATTCCTGGATGAGGAGTAGGTAGAGGAGAGAAAAGAAGCAGAAGAGAATGTAAAGATGGCGATGTCGCTGATGGTGCCGTTATCGATATGGAGAAAGGAATGATAAACGTGTAGCAAGTTCACGGGAAGGAAGAAGTAGACAGCTTTTAAGTCCCATAACGGCTTACCTTTCCTTGAACTAGTCTTTCTCGGCTCAATCGCCTCTGACTTAACAGTCCAGTCCAAGGTCTTCTCCCGACCGGTCACTCCTCAGTCCCACTCGTACGCCTTTTAATCCTTTATCCCGGGAAAATGCAAATAGGAAGGTTCCTTCAACTTCAACTTCAACCTTGATAAATATTTATTTTTCATCAGCAATCACTTCGGTATCATAGGGTTCTTATAAAAAAAATTTCCCATAACAGACTAGATTTTTGTTTTTCACCCTAAAAATGGTCAAAAACCACATTTTGAATGAAATCAAAAAATAAAAATTTTCAGGAAAAAAAGTAAAAAAGGGTCCCCCCTTTTGGTGAGGTCGAAAAAAAAAAAGTTTTTATTTCCCAAAACAGACTTTAGATTCTTGTTGTTCACTGCTAAAATGGTGAGAACCCACTTTTGGATGAAATCAAAAATAAGAAATTTCAGGAAATAAAGTGAAAAAGGGTCTTTGGTGAGGTCGACACAGTTTTTATTTCCCACAACGAGACTTTGATTCTTGTGCTCCTCTAAAATGGTCAAAAACCACATTGTTGGATGCAAATCAAAAAATAACAATGTTCAGAAAATAAAGTGAAAAAAGGCTCTTTGTAGGTCGATAAAAAACAATAGTTTTATATTTCCGGGCAAAACAGACTTCCGTTCTTGTTTTTCGCTCTACAAGATGGTCAAGAAACTACATTTGGATGATCAAAAAATATAAATTTTTCAGGAAGATAAGTGAGAAGGGTCCCCCCTTTGGGTAGGTCGACAAATAGTTTTTCTTCGCAAACAGACTTTCAGATTCTTGTTTTTCACTCTAAAAATGTCAAAAACCGACAATTTGGATGAACTCAAAAATAAAATTTTTGCAGGGAACAGACAAGTGAAAAGCCCTTGTGGTGAGGGTCAAACATAAAAAAAATGTTTTATTTCCCAAAACAAACAGACTTCGAGTCTTGTCTTTCTCGCTTAATTATAACTTAAAATAAAAATGGTCTCAAAACTACATTTTGATTGATACAAAAATAAAAATTTCACGAAGTAAAAAGAAAAATAAAGAAAAAGGGTGCTTTCTTTTGGTGAGGTCGATAAATAGTTTTTATTTCCCAAAACAGACTTTAGATTCTTGTTTTTCACTCTAAAAATGGTGAGAAACCACATTTTGGATGAAATCAAAAAATAAAAATTTTCAGGAAAATAAAGTGAAAAAGGGTCCCCCCTTTTGGTGAGGTCGAAAAAAAAAAAAAGTTTTTATTTCCCAAAACAGACTTTAGATTCTTGTTTTTCACTCTAAAAATGGTCAAAAACCACATTTTGGATGAAATCAAAAAATAAAAATTTTCAGGGTGAGTGAGTCGCAGAAAAAGTAACAAGAGCAACAAAAATCAACAAAGCGTCCCCTTTGGTGAGATACATGTTTTATTTCCCAACCGACTTCAGATTCTTGTTTTTCGCTCTAAAAATGGTTATAAAACTACATTTTGGATGGATTCAAAAATAAAATTTTTCAGAGAAGAAAAAGTAAAGAAGGGTCCCCCCTTTGGTGAGGTCATGTTTTTATTTCCCAAAACAGACTTTAGTATTCTTGTCTTTCACCTAAAAAATGGTCAAAAACCACATTTTGAATGAAATCAAAAAATAAAAATTTCCACGAAAAAAAGTAAAAAAGGGTCCCCCCTTTTGGTGAGGTCGAAAAAAAAAAAGTTTTTATTTCCCAAAACAGACTTTAGATTCTTGTTTTTCACTCTAAAAATGGTGAGAAACCACATTTTGGATGAAATCAAAAAATAAAAATTTTCAGGAAAATAAAGTGAAAAAGGGTCCCCCCTTTTGGTGAGGTCGAGTTTTATTTCCCAAAACAGACTTTAGATTCTGTTTTTCACTCTAAAAATGGCCAAAAACCACATTTGGATGAAATCAAAATAAAATTTTCAGGGACAAAAAAGTGAAAAGGGTCCCCTTTGGTGAGATATGTTTTTATTTCCCAAAACCGACTTCAGATTCTTGTTTTTCGCTCTAAAAATGGTCAACACATTTGGATTATGATTCAAAAATAAAATTTTCAGGAAGAAAAAGTAAAGAAGGGTCCCCCCTTTGGTGAGGTCAAAAAAAAATGTTTTATTTCCCAAAACAGACTTTAGATTCTTGTCTTTCACCCTAAAAATGGTCAAAAACCACATTTTGAATGAAATCAAAAAATAAAAATTTCCACGAAAAAAAGTAAAAAAGGGTCCCCCCTTTTGGTGAGGTCGAAAAAAAAAAAGTTTTTATTTCCCAAAACAGACTTTAGATTCTTGTTTTTCACTCTAAAAATGGTGAGAAACCACATTTTGGATGAAATCAAAAAATAAAAATTTTCAGGAAAATAAAGTGAAAAAGGGTCCCCCCTTTTGGTGAGATCGAAAAGTTTTTTATTTCGCAAACAGACTTTAGATTCTTGTTTTTCACTCTAAAATGGTCGAAAAACACATTTTGGATGATGATCAAAAATAAAATTTTCAGGAAAAAAGTGAAAAAAGGGTCCCCCTTTGGTGAGATAAAAAAAAGTTTTTATTCCCACAACCGACTTCAGATTCTTGTTTTTCGGCTCTTAAAAATGGTTCAAAACTACATTGGATGGATTCAAAAAATAAAATTTTCAGGGAAAAAAGTGAAAAAGGGTCCCCCTTTGGTGAGATAAAAAAAAGTTTTTATTTCCCAAAACAGACTTTAGATTCTTGTTTTTCACTCTAAAAATGGTCAAAAACCACATTTTGGATGAAATCAAAAAATAAAAATTTTCAGGGAAAAAAAGTGAAAAAGGGTCCCCCTTTGGTGAGATAAAAAAAAATGTTTTTATTTCCCAAAACCGACTTCAGATTCTTGTTTTTCGCTCTAAAAATGGTCAAAAACTACATTTTGGATGGATTCAAAAAATAAAAATTTTCAGGAAGAAAAAGTAAAGAAGGGTCCCCCCTTTGGTGAGGTCGAAAAAAATGTTTTTCTATCACAAAACCGACTTCAGATTCTTGTTTTTCACCCTAAAAATGGTCAAAAACCACATTTTGGATGAAATCAAAAAATAAAAATTTTCAGGAAAAAAAAGTGAAAAGGGGGCCTTTGGTGAGGTCGAAAAACAATGTTTTTATGTCCCAAAACAGACTTTAGATTCTTGTTTTTCACTCTAAAAATGGTCAAAAACTACATTTTGGATGCAATAAAAAAATCAAAAATTTTGGGTTGAAAAAATGAAGAAAGGTCCCCCCTTTGGTGAGGTCGAAAAAAATGTTTTCATATCCCTAAAACGACTTCAGATTCCTGTTTTTCACCCTAAAAATGGTCCAAAACCACATTTAAGATAAAATCCAATAATAAAAATTTTCACGACAAAAAGTGAAGAAAGGTCCCCCATTTGGTGAGGTCGAAAAAAATGTTTTTATATTCCAAAACAGACTTCAGATTCAGAGGAGGAAGCTCCAAAACTGGAACTCTCAAAAAGCAGGAGACCTCTCCTCCTAATACCCTACCCTAAATGGTGAAAATTCGGTAAAGACCAGTAGAATGTGAGGTACTTTGGCCAATAAACATCATTAACGTATGTATTGAGAAATTCAAAAATTCCTTACGATATACATAAATACGTAGGTCCCAAAATAAAGATATTTGTATTTGTATAAATAATCCTCAAATAGCTCAATTCTCTATTCTTTGATGTACCAGGGCAAACTCCCCTAATCCAAAAATTATCAAATACGTTTGAATATTTTAATAAACTTTGCCTCTAATTGATAAATTCGACCTCATAAAAACCGTCAAACCAAGACATTTTTCCTCATGTTCTTTGTTGAACAATACTTTTGTAAAATTTTCTTGTATTTCATTGAGTAAAAGTTAACTTCTGAGCTCAAGAGAACGCGCCACTGTGAGTAAACTAACGAAGCCCCGTCCACAGTACACTTTCCTGTCACTAGAAATCGCCACATACAGTAGAATTCGGATACATATAATAATTTCGGTTTAAGTAGTATTTCGTTTATAGTAATAGTTTGAAAAGACACGCGGCACACACACATTGACGGACTTCAAATTATAACTAAATAAAGAATTTGAAAATCCATCAACATGAAGAAAATAGCTACCATGACCAGTGAAGAGTTGAGAAAAGAGAGGGAGAAGCTGGAAGCTAAGTCAGGCAAGAACAAGGCAGATGAACGCTTGGCAAGTATCATCGATTACATGGAGCAACTTGAGAAGGAACCCGAATTTGTTGAGCCAAGTAATGTTGAAGGCACCAATACCGTGGAGGATGGCAAAGGCTCCTTAAAATCACCGAAGACATCAGGCAGGGCCTCGAGAAAAGGTTCTGCACTATCTTAATCCTTCTTGACTTCTCTAACGCCTTTCCCTCAGTCAACCATAACCTCTTGCTCTATAAACTGTCTCATTTCTTTGGTTTCTCCCAGTCAGCTGTCAATCTTATGCAGTCATATTTGTCCGATAGGTCACAATGTGTCAAATCTAATAATTCTATGTCTAATTTCAAACCTAATAACCTGGGAGTTCCTCAGGGTTCCATTCTTGGTCCACTGCTGTTCTCAATCTTCATCAACGACATACCATCCTGCCTTACTTTTTCGTCATTTCATTTATACGCCGATGATACTCAGATTTACTTGCAATGTAATCCCAATGATATCTTAAATTCATGTAAATTAATGTAAATTTATGTATATTATATTTTACTACCACCTATGTATGTACATTTTAATGGTCCCTTTAGGGACTACATGTACCAAAATAAAGATATATATTATTATTATTATTATTATTATTAAAGCAGGAAAGATTGTCTGGGTTGAACCAAAGAAGCCAGAGGGAAAGCCAACTAACCCTCTCTGGGAGCCAGTGTGTGAAGCCTGCTGAAGCAAATTCGACGAAAGATATAAAAATATCTTTGCTGTGTGCTTTGCACATGCTAAGTCTTGGGCAAATGTGACCCCAGTAACAATAAAAAATCGTTTTCTTAAGTGCGGTTTCTACGTTAACAAAACTGAATCAATAATTGACGAAGAACAAATCAATGAAGACATCCCAGGAGACTGCATGAATATAGAAGACTTTCAAAACTGTTAAAATTAACGAAAAAGAACCAAGTGGTGAAAGCCATGACGATCAATTTTTTCAAGAGATTATCAAAAATGGTGAAGAAAAAGAACCGGATCAAGAAGAAAACAAAGAAAATGCCTTGCCACCACCTTCTGCAACCGACTTATTAAAAGCGTGTGATACACGTTTCTATGAAACCACAAGTGGTGCAAATTTCAATAATCTCTACGCAGTGGGATGTGAAGTTACACAAATGTCAGTTGGTAGAATTTTTCTATGTGACTATATTGTAATATATAGGTAATAATACCTATACACCTATTATATATCTACATACACCTATACTTGTATATGAGAGGCTACCTACATCGAAGTCCTCAAAGCCACAGAACCCCCAGGTCTCAACAAGAAGAAGTGTTAAAACTTGCTTCTTCTTGCTGACACCTGCCATCCGCTGACGTAGGCAACGAATTCCGCCAACCAGAGCCCGCGCCTACCCAAGGGCTCTCCCCTCCATCACGGCAGCGGAAGGCAACCGATGACGATGTTAATTCGAAAATTCCGGTAAAAATTCGTTTATTTTGTGTCTTCTTTTTGTCAACTTCACTTTTTTCATGAACAAAATTTGACTATATTTCACCGCGTGTGTTTTCAACTTTCTCGTTCAATTGTATACCTGTATATGTACATATTTTATACAAATAAATTAGTTAAGAAAAAGTAAAAACTACTAATTTTTATCATCCTCCGTCTCTCTTGAACTCAGTTAACTGCTTCAGTATCAAATAAAAAATTGAACGTCTCACGAAATGGAGCTTCGGTTACAATAATATTTCGGAAATATTAAAAATTTTACTTCGCAAAGGGGCCATTACTATGATATCCGATACCCGCATGGTCTGATTCCAGCACTGAAGAAAATCAAGGTATGGATGAAGCGCTCCAAATATCTCATCATATCAATTTATTGTGCCAACTACATCGTTTATTAGAACGTGATTGCCAAGCAAGTTTAACAAGATTATCATAAAACACTCAATAAGTGCATTCGTGAATTATGCCCTTTGGAGAATCAGAATAAAAAACTTGTGATTATGAACGAAAAGGTCCCATTGATCATCTGAAAATCGAAATGTCAAATTGAATCAATTTTTAATTTGAACTGACCACAAGGTATTCTCGTAAAGTTAAAGAAGGGCCCTCAGGGTAGATACGAAGGGTAGGCTCCTTTAAACATCGAGTCATCATCAATCTGAATGATTTTTTGATATTTTCTTCATCATCAGGCCAATTACTAGCATAGATGGAGTTTCTAAACTTATCGTTCTGGAAAGAAATAATAAATGATCGTATAAAAGAAAACATACTGTTTCTGCCAATGCCTCCATTGTAAGACAATATGGTGACAAATAAGCCGTTGTAACCACAATAACCAAAATAAGTAAAATGACGACAGGAGTCTCAACGTCCTACAAATCAAAAAATTAAAAATTGATGAAAAATAAACCTCACGTCTATTAAAAGTGTCCTCGTTAAAGTTGTAGAAGCGAATAATCCAAAATAGGTCAGAAACATGATTTTTCGATAAATTACATGTATGGCGTCAAATAACCTAAAACATGTGAGCACCGAGTCACTCTAGATAGTTGATCTACTTCAGATTTCACTCGAAAAATCGTCGAAAACCAGATGAAAACTAGATTATCGACTAGTAATCAAGGTTTTTGACGAAAGATTTGTATGAACCGTACCGGATAATTTTCTGATGATTCCTAACGCATTGGCGTACAAAATTCTTTTTCCTGTTTTTTCTTGGCTCGAGAAATGCTCTTTGTAGTATTAAATAATGAATTTTAATGTGCGATATAAGGGCTGAAAAAATGTCTAGCGTAGTTACACAAGCCAACGTCCCACCCGTCATCGATGCCGCTTGGGTTACATAATGGAACCAAAATAAGTAAGTGTTTTCGGTGCTTCCTGAAAAAAGATGGTGAAAATAATTGAGCTGTTATCCTTAAAAGACTGGCTTGTGTTCTAGGATTACTAGAAGACTTGCCCGAAGAAGGTAGTTCTATAGGTAGGCCAAAAGCGAAGTGAAAAACGATAGGTCGTAATATCAATGAGCTTCCTGAGATTAAAACCATATGATTATGCAATACGATGAATCTCCGTTCGAATGATCTCGCAGTTGACGATCGAAGCTTCGCGAATTCTTCTTCGACATCCCACGGGACGTCCAATTAAGGAACTAGGTCGCACTCTTCCGCGATTCCGGCAATTCGTTTCCTGTAGTAGAGTATCGGCCCAGTTAACGAGTACGCTATAAGACCGATGATGAAAAATTGGAGGGCGACCTTCGGGTTCGTCGGGCCACCGTTTAAAACGCATTCCGTACAGTAAAGCGCAAAAACGCCGAGGCCCATAATAAGGAAGTATGTCCATACTGAAAGATTTCCTAAAAAATTAAATATTTTCATTCACTTCGATAATTCTTTCACGGCAATGGATGAAGAAAATGTATTTAATCCATCAACTATGCTCAAACTCCCAAATTCTTTCAAAATTTCTCAAAAAATTTTTATGATTTTGACATAACATTCCATTGGATGATGATGGATGAACAGCTTTGTATGTAAGGGGACAAACTTGGAAGAATTTTTTAAAAGTAGTTCCAGTGAGAGAACTTCTTCCATAGTCTATTTTTTGACTTAAAATTATGTACCACTAGTCTTACCCCTTATGTCCTTGAGTCCAAGCAATCTATATTGAAGACCGCATAATTTTACAGCGGTCTGCATCGTCGAAAGGGCTTTTAAACATTGAAAGGAGTTTCAGGTTTCATAATTATATTGTAATCGTCGTGCAAAATTATATCGCTATCGTATGCACAAGCGCGTGGGTGATTTTTAAAAGTGGACACCTACATTTTGATTTATTTAAGGGTACAATTACACTCCGAGCAATTTTTTTAAGCAATTATAAAAAATCGAAATAATATTGCATCGGATCGTATTAATTAATAATGATCAAATCGACAATACTAGGTACAAAAAAAAACTTCGTTATAACGCTCCCGTTTATAACGATTTCCTGGTGGTAACACTCTTTTTCCCTGGTCCACCTCCCTGGGGGTATATTTCCAAAGGAATAATAAGAATATAGAGCTTCGATGGAAGGATGATTTCTTTTTTCTTTGCATTTTGTCATTTCATACATATAGTACAAAAAAAAGTGATGTCGAGTGCAATTTTTCGAAAACCAAATTAAGATATAACATCTCATAATGGATTCTGAGAAAGTGCAGATTCAATGACTGTAAACAAACCTATACGTTTCCACGAATTCAGAAGTCGTTAGCTTGGCAGTCTTTAACTTCACGCAGAGGAGTGAACTTAGAAATGGTCTTTTTTTACTTTTCCAGGTACTATGCATAAAAAGTCCAACGAAAAGCACGAAATCAACAAGTTTTTAAACGTGACAGGGCCGACTTAGGACCACAAACGTTGGCTGGTGTCAGCAAAAAAAGAAAGCGTGTTTTCGGAGGTCAGACTGAGACCACCAAAAAAACCCCTCAATTGTTTGGTTAGGTCATACTTTTCGAAAGTGGACAAAAAAAAACTTCAGACAAGCTAAATGTAAGAAGAAACTAAGCTATCATGGCTCGAAGTCCAATTTATTGGACCACCTGAAGCAAAAACACCATAGCGTCCTTCTAATTTAGTCCGCTCTTGAAGCCGACGATGTCCGGTACCCCTTGGCCCTTCGATTTCGACTTCAAAATTACCTGCTCGTTGGCCGAAGCGTGTGGAAACATGTCGAGGAGATTAGGGAACGGATTTGGGGTGGGGATAGGGCTGGCCACCGCACACATACAGTGCGTGAACTCTGAAAAGAACATCTGCGCATGACAGAAACGTCACTCGTCAACCGATCCACGATTCCTGATTTTTAACTAAGTTTCATGCATTTTTTATTTATAGAAAACCATCTTTTCGCATGGCCATGAGACAATATTAGCACAATTTCATGACTTCCAAAAAAGAAGCTCGCCAAAATTCGTCCGAACGATGGTCTTGAATCATCATTATAGAGAGAATACTTTATTGTTGGCAACTACATTTAGTAGTTTTACAATGCGTCTTTACATTCATTACACTGTATTATAGCACCGTCGTTGGGTCCTTAGGTGAAGAACCAAGGCTGCAGTCTTCGTGAAACCACAGTTTCGACAATAACATGTTATCCCTTCACCATTGACAGAATGTGGGAATCGCCGACAAATAGAAGGTTTAGAGTCCAAAATAATAAATCATGATTTAATTTTATATTATTAACTTATAAACGTTTTCCTTTATTGTAAATTTCGAGGCCATTGTTAAGTTGGTTCCATTCTTGTGTGTTCCGTAGTTTTCTTTAATTTACATTTTCTTTGGCGGAAATACTTCTCTTATCTTAAAAGAATGAAGCTCTTGAATTAGCTCCTCGATTATTTTTTTGCTTCTTTCTGGCTCCCTTTTCCATTCAGGGATGCTGTCTATTGCCCCAAAACCTTGAGTACAAAATCAATCATTACATTAAAACTAATAATGAGTACTTACTTCCTTTCTTCGGATAACATGTGAGGTCGGATTTGTCGGTCTGAAAAAATGCAAAATCTACTTGAGAACGATCATGCGAGGGGAAAATGGCTACCTACATCGTTTAATAATAAAACGTCTATTTGATCGTTGGTCATTTCTTTATTTAACTGATGTAAGCTTGAGGAAATTGACTTTTCTTCTTGTATTAGGCGAGTTAATCTAGAACAGAATACGTTGGTTAAAATTAAAACACAAAAAGACAGACTTACTTAATTTTTAAGCTAGTCTGCAATTGCTTTATTTTGTGTTCGGTATTCCGTAATCTTTGATGAAGCAAAATCAAATCTAAAAACAAATAAAGTGAGAATAATTGAAGAAAGTGCCATCGAAGGGGCTATCGACCTATACTTGGTTTCCAAAAATCTACGTTTTACGTATATTATGCATTCACCTGTAGACTTCAATTGATTTATGTCCTTAATTTCTTCATGCTGCCTTTTTATTTCTGCGAAAAGATGGCTCGCTTTCCCGTAAATTCTCATTAACTTTTCATCTCTGAAAAACAAAAGATCAAGTGATGGTGGATTCTCAATTTTCTTCTAACCGATAGTTATCGTATTTGAGATAGTGAACGAAAGAACGGACACGCCACGATGGCACGTCGGACCCTCACTAGTATATGGAAGACTAGGGCCCTATTACAGTCTTTCATCCCGTGTTTTTTGATAACACGAAATCTTTTTTATTTTTTAATAATTTTCTATTGTCACCTGGAATTATGTCGATTTTCATTTCGACCTCCTGCAGAATTTCTACGCTTTCTTTTAAAGAAAGGTCTCTGCTTTCTAGGCGCTTCAACGAGTCTTTTAAAAACGAGCAGTGGGACTTGATAAATGTTAAAGATCTCACTATTTCCGGGTCGTCGACAAGCGCTTCAACTTTATTCGAACTTTGGGCCGAATGAGATTCATTTTCTTTCAATTTTCGGATGACTTCGGTGTATTTCCCCCAATTCTCAGCGTAAAATAAAGCCGCAACCAGACATTCTTCAAGTTATATGAGGAGTAAACAACTCTACACTAGGCGATTTTCTTCTTTGTGAAACAGAAAACGAAGAGTACTACCGAAATATAGCAACTTATCACTCAACACCCAACTCCCAACTCTTCAACTCTACACGGGCGTTTATAAAACAGAAAAGGGTTTGCAGAGTTGGGAGTTGAAGAGTGTGGAGTTAAAGGGCCCAGGAGATTTCTCTTGGTGAGAAAAATTCTTCATGGCGTCATTTAAATGTAATGAGTTTACTTTGACGCGGAACGTACCTTTCGGTAGCTAAAGATTTGGAGATACCTAGAACTCATCCGAACAGCGGGATGGTTTTGCATCAAGATACTTAATGAAAGCAGCGTGAAAATCATCTAAATTACAATGATATCGCTTATATTTTGTTTGTGCAAACAAGTTCGCAGCGGCTTTCCAAGCCATAGTATACTGTATACATGGTGTTTTCGAATTTTTATTTACTTTCGACGTCTTTTTTGATCACAGTTGGCTTTGACTGTGAATATTGTTTAATAAAGAAAATTAACATTGTAAATCAAAGACACACGAATTGTGGGAAATTCAGCTTACCTCTTAGTTTCAGCTCTATGGGCTGTCGATAATAAATTTTCCAAGATATCATCCTTCAAATGCGAAGTTTTTTGCAACTGTTTTTGCTCGTTCATTTGTTTTTCTTTACTTTCCCTACAAAATGTTTTATTATGGCGGCATTTATAAATAAACGAAAAATTCACTAACTTCATCTATGGGTTTTGAGACGATTTGTTTGAAGAGATTAGAGCTGGACGGTTTGTTTTCTGGGAATGAAGTGCGTTTCTAACTTTTTTTTTATTGAATGTGCGCATAATGACGATGATTCATTAATCACAAAGCGTGAAATGTTGTTAAACGTAACTAGGAAGGAGACCCTTGTAAGTAATTTCCGGTGAGGTGATAGGGGAAGCTTGTTCGACTTAAAAATTTTTGAATAAAACTCCGATCGCATAATTTCCGTTAAAAATGAGAATTTTTTTTTATTCCTCATAAGTCTTGTTTTCAATGAATTGCGAAAAAAAAAGATGTGACTTCGTATTTCATATTTTTCAAGTTTTCTGCATGTCTCAGCCGGATAGGGCGATTCAGCTTCCCGGAATACTTGATAATATTAATCCGCAACTGAGTTTTTAATTCTTTATCAGGTAAACATGTTGACATCGATTTCAAGACAAATAACATTCCAAAACATGAAAAATAATTGATTCCTTTCCTTTTATGCTGAAATCAAGGGTTGAAGCCATGCTAGCTGCAGACCATGCCCATGCCTTAGTCGATTGCAAAACTAAGAAAAAAAAATTCCCCTTAGGGATCTCTCCAACCATCCGAGGACCGCCAGAAGAGGCTTCAAAAGTTGAAACGTCCGAATTATCTGGATCGGGAGATGGCCCTGGAGATTCAGACTTCACGACGGAGAGCCCCTAGGAAGGCTCAGTTTACCTCATCACGCCATTGTCATATGATGCAACAGATTTCCTAGTAGAAGCCTCCAAATCTATATTTGCAGTCGATATTGACGTTGTTAAGGAATTAAAAGACACTCGTTACAGAATACTATGAACAATTCAAAAAAAAAGCCAAGAAGTTTGCTCAAAACAAATTTACAGAGTGGGGCGGTTGAGACAAATTAACTGGGCAAAATAAAAAAAGTTAACGATGGGAAATTGGTCAATGTATTACCTTGAATTTTATTATATTTAATAAAATAAAGTCTCTGCTATATCCATAGCAGGCCTTTTCTAGAGGTCACTTCTCGACCACGCTTTTCGAATAGACTTCTCGACTTGGATAAAATTATCCTCAACGCGAAGCTCAAGAAAGGAATATGAGCAAGAGGAAAAGCTAACGTCAACATATTCGCCCAAAAACAAAAATAAAGACTAGAAGTATACAGGGTGTCAACTTACTAGTGTCCCCCCAGGTTAACTCGAAAACGGTTGACGATAGAGAAAAAAGTTAAATGGTAACTCACCTTTATTTTTGATGTAGTTTCTGAATCTATAAAGTTATTTTAGATTTTCGACCCGGAAAGCCAAAATAATTTTTCTATCTCGCTTGGACGAAGGAGCAGAAAAAAAAGTTAAATCGTAACCCCCCCCTATTTTGGCCCAAAAAAGCAAAATATGATGACCGCTTTGACCCTGCTCTTGAACTGTAGTTAAAACGAGCGAAAATTCATTTTTTTGAAAGTTGACTAAAACGATATGGATTCCCATGTGAAATGGCATGAGGAATGCAATGAAATAATTTAAAAAATTCTAGGACTATTATTTCTTGAGTTATCACCAAAAAACCACTGAAAAACCACTTTAAAGTTAGGAAACTACCCCAGCAAAATTTTTCCCGGCAAAAACAACATCATATTCGAACTGAGCACCCCAAAAAACCAGGAGAAATCAATTTTTAAGAAGATTTGAAATGAAAAATTTTTTTTTCTTCTTTTCAGTGATTTTGGGCAGAAATTGACAAAAATCGGCATATTTTACGACTGAATGAAGAATTAAAAAATTTTCCTTCCCAATTTTGGTCGATTTCTTAACAATTGACAAAATTCAAGAAAGAAAATGTTTTTGGCATTTAACTTTCGTAAACTCATAAAATATGACGATTTTTGTCAATTTCTGCCCAAAATCACTGAAAAGAAGAAAAAATAAATTTTCATTACAAATCTTCATAAAAATGGATATCTCCCGGTATTTTGGGGTGCTCAGTTCGAATATGATGTTGTTTTTGGCGAGGAATGTTTTCCTCAGGTAGTTTCCTTACTTTAAAGTGGTTTTTCAGTGGTTTTTTGGTGATAACTCAAGAAATAATGGTCCTAGAATTTTTTAAATTATTCCATTGCATTCCTCATGCCATTTCACATGGGAATCCATATCTTTTTAGTCAACTTTCAGAAAAATGAATTTTCGCTCGTTTTAACTACAGTTCAATAGCAGGGTCAAAGCGGTCATCATATTTTGGTTTTTTGGCCCAAAATAGGGGGGGTTACGATTTAACTTTTTTTTCTGCTCCTTCGTCCAAGCGAGATAGAAAAATTATTTTGGCTTTCCGGGTCGAAAATCTAAAATAACTTTATAGATTCAGAAACTACATCAAAAATAAAGGTGAGTTACCATTTAACTTTTTTCTCTATCGTCAACCGTTTTCGAGTTAACCTGGGGGGACACTAGTAAGTTGACACCCTGTATATTGTTGAATGCTAATTTTCGAGATTCGGACAATTGGCCCTCTGCGGCCAATTCGAAGTCTTTTTTTCCGGGTTCCTATTACTCCCACCCCACCGATTTTTAAACATTGTGACAGAGTCTCTAGTTGCTTGTCCGGAAAGCGAAAAAATAACCGGATATATTCGTTCCTGATCTATTGCTTCCAAAATAAACCTGGACGGCGTAAAGTTGGCCAAATTGTTTTGGAGAACTATCAAAAGTACCGTCCACGAATATTTTTTCTACGGTCCACCTTTCATTTTTTTGGAATCTGCTGTGATCGCAAGGTCCCCTTGTCAGTGTGTTCCGCAAAAAATTTACTTATCATTTTTCATAAGAATTTCATATTTATTACGATAATAAGTATAAGTTTATCTTTCATCTTTTCCGCTTTTACACCCACCCTTTTCCCACAGGCATTTCAGTGAAATCTTGGCAAATCAGAAGGGCAATTCAATGTCAACTGTAGACGTTCGATGATACGGCGTTTTTGTAATAAATAACTATTCATAAGCTTTTCAAAAAAACAACGGAAACGCATTTTTCTTTAATCGACTCACGACCATGTAAGTACACTATTCACATTGAGGACTGTAGTTTGAGTTTAGGGTAGTTTCCCACCTTGAAAAACAAAAGGTACCATTTTCAATCCTCTTATTAAAAAAATCCGCTGTTGAATTCCCCTAATTGCCCCACCACTCATTTCCTTGATACATACACGGTGTTCGGAAATACATGGATAATTTTTGTGAGAGCGTTAAAAAGGCGTTGTATCAAAAAAAGTTAAATGTATACCCCCTTAATTTTAAACAAAGAATTGATTGGTATATTTAAAATTGCGTTTCGATATACAGGGTGCCCCAAACAGAACCTAACTTCGTTATTTCAAATGAGAACCCCTATTTTTGATTGCAGATTCGTAATCTACGCAAAATTTCAAGTTGATTTGACTAAATAGTTGCCACTTTTGAGAACTTTTAAAAGTGCCAAGTTTTAGTTTTATTTCGCCCTAAAATCCGTTAAAATTAACTTAAGAGGCCAAACTTTTTTTTAATTTAACTTGTTTTTTTCTGAAGATTCTAAATATTACAAATTGAAACATCTACGCCTTCTGTATCACGATATAGCGACACAAACTTCTTTATTTTAATGAGAATCCCAATTTTTATTTCAGAGATGAAAAGTAGATCCTTTTTCAAGGACTTTTTCTTTTGGGTCGAAATCGCTATCTCTATTTTTGGAGGAGCTGTAGCGGCTTTCGTAGGTGATGAAGTCTATTGCTGAGCTTCATTAATAAACCTTTAATTAAATAATTAATTCGATAAAGGATAGTGGCTAGGAGCTTTCTAGAAGCAATATTAATGACAGAATTGAATATCTCGAGTTCGTAGCTGTCGCACATGTTTGCTGCATGAGACGATAGCTCTTGGTTCTTTTTCTCTCCCCAGATAAATGATTCAAGACATTTCCCAGTTTCTTCATTCTTGAAACCAACGTACATGGATCGCTGCGGTCTGCTTAAATGTCCATGACCACTCTGGTCAGAAACGCCCTTCGATGGCTACATTTGCCATCGAATACTATCAGATTTTCCAAGGTTGAAAAAAAATAAAAAAATTGTTTTCCAGGAGTACTTTCTTCGTTTGCTGCCTCATGCAACTGATAGCCGTAGCAAGAAGCCAGTTTTCCGAGAACGAAGAGCTCCGCCAAGAATTCGACGTTATGGCCAAAACGTTCGACAACCTCAACCGAGACCTCGTCGATCGGACTGAAACGAACGAAGGAGACATCGCACAAATGCTCGCCACTTTCACAGCCCTTCGGGAACACATCAACGAAATTCTGCAACCTGGAATCCGTTCCGAAATCAACGAAATAGTAGAACTATCAAAAAACCGTGAATACGATAAAGTCAAGAGTAAAATTTCACGATTGAACGATAGCCAACTCTGGCGTATAGTAAGAGAAATCTATTCTTCATCGAACGCAAACTTCGATATCATAGTCGAACTTTCCCAAGCCCTAGCGGAACCCCAAAGTACCAAAATAATCGGATACCTCTATAAAGAAATGCTGATCAATTATCACCGAGACCCTCACCACTTAGAAATCTTATATTCTCACTCCACCAAATTCGATGATAAAGACTTAAAATCAATTCAAAACTCTCTAGTGACTTCACTGAAAGATGCCACTGTAGTTCAACTAAAAATGGATTCAATCGACCAAAAACTGTACGATCTTCACAAACGTATTTTTACCGCAGACCCTTCTCTTTTTGAAAGATTAGCAAGGCAAACTATCACATCAGTTTACAATAAAGTCGAATTAATCAAAATAATGGAATATATAGACAAGTACGAAGTTGAACAGAAAAAGATAAGCGCAAGATTACTCAAAGATATGATGGTCGCGAATAAAAATTTCGACATCACCGAAGAAACAGCCATCACTATTTTCAAACTATCGCAAATATTAGATGGGATCGATTTCGATAAAAAATTCATCGATGCTTTATCCAAAAAATTTAATAAAGCAATCTGCCTTGAACTCTTCGATCACAACGCGACCATGTTTTTTGACGTCTACGAAAAGTTTTTAAAAACAAATTATATTACAGACAAAGAGACGATCTTGGAAAAAACAAAAAGTCTCGAAAACAAGGAAATAATTGATAAAGCGCTCGATTATCTTTATCTTGTGATTCAAAACGAAGAAATATCAGAGGAAAACGTTTTGTTCTTTTTAAAGTACAACGATTCAAATGCTATGATGGCAGACAAGTTGAATCTGAAGACAAAAATAATTCTAAAACTTAAAGAACTCAAATCTGAAAGAATCCTCACCATCATAAACGAATACGACCAACATCTTTGCGCCAACCTAATGTACGACGTCATCGATGCCACCTACGGAAGAATAAGCGAAACCTTAGAATACATCAAAAAGCAACAAAACCTCCGACTCAGATTGACCATTTATTCAGCTTTATTCCACCATATGAAGCTAAAAAACGACACAATATTAAAATCATCAACCATCGTGCCAATATTGAAAATAAAAAAGGCCATCGAAAATCTCCCAATTAACGAACTCGATTTCAAATTAAAAGACGAAAAACGAGAACTTATGTCCAAATTGCCCAATTTCGAGCACGAGACCAAAGAAACGTTTAAAACTTACATCCTGACGTTGAAAAATAGCGAAATTCTTGGTATAATCGATCAAGTATTCCTTTATGACCGCAAAATTTATGAAGACATACTGAATAATTTGATCAATGAAGTATACGGCAATATAAAAATTGATTGGATATTAAAAAATATTTTTAAATTAAAATATATAGAAGAATATATAATAGGATGTGAAGCTGTTTTTATCCATTTGGAAAAAAATGGTGATGTCGCTTTTAAAATAAAGACTGTCAAAGATTTGTTCGAACTTAAAAAATCGGTTGAGAACATATCAAAAATGAAGAACTACAGGAATATTAATATTTCGTACAAAGAAAAATTAAGTAAATTAAAAATCCGCCTTCCTGACGTCTACAAGATGTCCAAAGAAAAAATAATACACGATTTGTCTTTTTACGATAATATGACCGAAATAGCGATGATAACAAATCAGATAGCTAAAGACGGCGAGAACTTCGTTCCTATCATGAATGACGTCTTTAAAGCAACTTATGGTAAAGCAGATGTCAAGAAAATAATACAATTTACGAAAAGCTTAAAATATATCGAAAGCATGATCGAATGCTACGTGAGCGTCGTAGCTGAGGTCGAGAAATCGCGTCGATTTCATGATTTGATCGACATAGGTATAGCAATCAAAGAACTCATCAGCAGTTCGAATTTTCTTAACGTGAAATCACAATACAAAGATAAAATTAAATTTTTAATCTTTAAACTTCCTGTATCAATCAGGAATTTGATTTTTTCCCAGAAAGTATGTTTAAAAAGTAAAATAAGAAACGAGTTCGTCTTCTTCGAAAATGACCACTACAAGTTCGATAAAGCGAGACGGACATCGTTTACGTTGGTTTCAAAAGGAATAAACGTTAAATCTTATTTTAATATCATCAAACACGATGATAAATTTTTAATAAAAAATTCGTATTACGAAGAATATTTGTACGCGAGCTTGCGTTATTTTGAAACGGGATTTACCCGAAGAATGGTCTTTTCTGATGTCGACAAATCGTTCAGGAACGAAAGCTTGTGGACTATTGAACCCCACGGTGATTATTGTTTCTTGAAAAATTCTAAATATAACGAATATTTATATTCACCTGTCGATAAGTATAAAAGAGATGATATTCATAGATGGATATTTACTTATGTTCCTCAAACTAAGGACGAAAGCTCTTTATGGAAAATAGTCGATTGCTCTGATTTTTGAAATATGTAAATTTTACGTGATGAATATATTAACAATTTTTTAAACATGTAGTTTTTCTACCTTAGCCAATGGTATTGTTCCATCATTCTTCAAAGGTGAATGCTAGAAGATCATACTGTTGAACTCGTGATATGATGGTTCTTGGCTCCTAGCCTATGTAGGGCTCACACCTCGAAAAAAGGAATTAATGTTTTCTGGTTTTAACTTTATATTTAACGATCTGACGTTTGTCATAGCAAAATTGCGTCGAAATTGACCATTTTCTTCCCGACTTGGCTAAAACGTCGAAAAACTTCGATTTTCAAGGTCTATTATATTATCAACCCAAATACAAGGAAACCTGAGTTAACACAGGTTTTGAACTATTGATAGCCCAAAAACGGACGTTTCGGGTTTTTTCTTTGAGTTTCAGGTTGTAAAGCATGCAGGTGCAGTAAAGCAGCACTGTTCCACATTGTGCAATTACTTTAGTGGAATGAATTACGAAAACCTCTTAATCGTCAGTCGAAGATAATTTCGATCTGCAGCATCGCCGCCAACCTGGCGCAGCGTCGTTACAAACCCCCTTCGGCCTCTCCCAGTCGAAAATGGTCGACAACCCTTGACATATTCGTGGCAGCGAAATATACTAGGAATTCATTACACCCACTTAATAAAATATCATTCCTAGAGCTCGTTAAACGAAGCCAATGTAATACTTATCACTTTAGCTTCAATGGAGGTCCCGAACGAACGAAAAGGCAGAGCAAAAAATAAGGTAAGGCTGTCCTGCAGATTATTTTCTAAAACTTTATTTTAGGGCCTATTGCTCCTTGAAGAAGCAAAATACTACAAAGATAACTTCGGGTATTATTATGTACGTATAATTAGGTGCAAATATATAGAAAAATTGTTTTTCTTTTTACAGAGCAAAGGGCTATTAACACCGGCGAAGCGGTTTCTAAGATGGCTTTACATTTTCGTCATACTTTTTGGACAAATGCCGTGCCATTTGAACGCGTTGGCGATCATGTTTTACCAGGATTTTTCCGAATTTACTGAATTATTTCATTTTCTTTTTGTTGTATTATTGGCCATGTTAGGAGAAATGAGTGTTGTAAGTGAACATCTCGAAAAATTAATAAGGTTAGAAAGCGCAAGGGGTGGCAGAAGACGTTATTTAATTGATTTTAGACAGTTGGATGATGGGCTTCACGATTATGGGGATACTTTAGACCGAGAAAGTATAAATGAAATACAAAAAAGCCTCAAAGAAACGAACGAAAGAAAAAACTTCCGATCGAAATTTATGATTTTTGGTCTTCACTTAGCATCTTTTTCTATTATTATTTTACGACCTATTTACGACTTTATCGGAGGAAAATTCAGCAGGGCGGATTTGCTGGACGATAACGTGAACAGGTAAAAGAATGTAGAAAAATTAAAATAAAATTAGTCGCAGGTATCTTCCTGTTCCTCTTTGGGCTCCTTTTGATGTGACAACTTGGTATGGACAACTGTATACGACGGTGGTGTTGTATTATGTAGTAATTCAGACTACTTTTGTCGTCATAGGTAAGTTTTACAAACAGGGGCGGACTGGGACCTTAGGGTGTGGGTGGGTTTTCAGTTAAAGGGGCGCCCGGATGGGGGGGGGGCAAAAAATTTTAACAGAAAATTGGCTTTTAGAAAAATATATTAGTCAAAAACAGAGGTTCCCAAACTTTTTCACAGTGCGCCCCTCTTTTAAACAAATTAAATCCTTTGCCCCTCTCTCCCCCCCAAAGTTTTTAATGTTAACTTTGAGGTTTTTGGATGAAATTTGGGGTTTAAAATGTTGATTTTAACGGTTTTTGACAAAAGAAATTTCACTTAAAACGTTGATTTTGAGATTTTTTGACAAAAATTTGGCTTTATAAATGTAAGTTGAATATGAGGTTTTTGGACGAAAATTAGGCATCATAAATGTTGATTTCGATTTTATTGACCAAAATTAGGTTTTAAAAGTGTTGATTTTGAGATTTTTTGACGAAAATTAAGCATCATAAATGTTGATTTCGAGGTTTTTTGACCAGAATTAGGCTTTAAAAGTGTTGATTTTGAGGTTTTTGGACGAAAATTAGGCATCATAAATGTTGATTTCGAGGTTTTTGGACGAAAATTAGGCATCATAAATGTTGATTTCGAGGTTTTTTGACCAAAATTAGGCTTCATAAATGTTGATTTCGAGGTTTTTTGACCAAATTAGGCTTTAAAAATGTTGATTTTGAGGTTTTTGACGAAAATTTGCCTTTTTAAATGTTTATTTTGAGGTTTTTGGACGAAAATTAGGCTTCACAAATGTTGATTTCAAGGTTTTTTGACCAAAATTAGGCATCATAAATGTTGATTTCGAGGTTTTTTGACCAAAATTAGGCTTTAAAAGTGTTGATTTTGAGGTTTTTTGACGAAAATTAAGCATCATAAATGTTGATTTCGAGGTTTTTTGACCAAAATTAGGCTTCATAAATGTTTATTTCGAGGTTTTTTGACCAAATTAAGCTTCAAAAATGTTGATTTTGAGGTTTTTGACGAAAATTTGGCTTTTTAAATGTTTATTTTGAGGTTTTTGGACGAAAATTAGGCTTCACAAATGTTGATTTCAAGGTTTTTTGACCAAAATTAGGCATCATAAATGTTGATTTCGAGGTTTTTTGACCAAAATTAGGCTTTAAAAGTGTTGATTTTGAGATTTTTGGAACAAAATTAGGCATCATAAATGTTGATTTCGAGGTTTTTTGACCAAAATTAGGCTTTAAAAGTGTTGATTTTGAGGTTTTTGGACGAAAATTAGGCATCATAAATGTTGATTTCGAGGTTTTTGGACGAAAATTTGGCATCATAAATGTTGATTTCGAGGTTTTTTGACCAAAATTAGGCTTCATAAATGTTGATTTCGAGGTTTTTTGACCAAATTAAGCTTTAAAAATGTTGATTTTGAGGTTTTTGACGAAAATTTGGCTTTTTAAATGTTTATTTTGAGGTTTTTGGACGAAAATTAGGCTTCACAAATGTTGATTTCAAGGTTTTTTGACCAAAATTAGGCTTTAAAAATGTTGATTTTGAGGTTTTTGACGAAAGCTTACGCCCCCCCAGTTTGGGAGCCACTGAGGAAAAATAACGCAAAACTGACCCGGGGGGGGGGCATTACGTATTCACGGGGGGGGGGTCTGTACACCCTGCCCCCCCGGGCCAGTCCGCCCCTGTTTACAAAGAATGTGATATTAACTGATTTATAGCTTCGAGCGTGCTGTACGTCACATCTTGTGAAGAAATCTGTTACCAATTGACCGTGCTCAATTTAACGCTGAGGAACCTTAAAAAACGTGCTTTACACATCGGGGAGGGTGAACTAACGAAAGAAGCTCTTCAAGGATGTCTCAAAAGAAGCATCAAACACCACACCAACATAATCGAGTGTTTCAACTCTTTTCAGAAATTGTACAGCATCCCTCTTTGGCTCATCGTTACTATTTCGACGTATTTAATCTGCCTGGCTGCATATTTGATTACTATGGTAAATATAATTTTTTTTTAAATTTTCCAACAAAAACTTCCTTTGCAGGAAGAGTTAAAACTCAGCCAAAGAATAACCTCAGTTTTGTTTTTGGTGTTTGAAACAATTCATTTGCTAATTTATTGTTATTACGGAGAAAATATACAGACTCTGGTAATTTTTATTTAAAAATCGATTATTCAACTTTTTTTAAAGAGCGCTGATACATTTAATGCGATCTACGATTGGGACTGGACCGATTGTTCAGTATGGATTAAAAAAGAATCTTTAATTATTCAAGCTAGAAGTAAATATCCTTTAAAACTCTCATGTGGAGGTTTGATGTTCGCCAATTTGAATACGTTTAGTAATGTATGGTCTATTATTTTTGGAAATAAACGTTTAATTATTAATATTTTAGGTTTGCAGCTCTGCCTATTCATATTTTAACTTATTGAAGGCTTCAAAATCTTAATTGCATGTTATTTCTTGTTATAGTTAATATGTTCACACTAGTAGTTAGTGGATGATTAGGCTTTTGAGTTATTCGCTATCATTGCACATATTGAGTTTTTCTCTTAAGAGTGTACTAAAGGCCCCGGTTTTAGTATTCTCCGATTATCTCCTGTTCTACTCAAAATTTTTTAACAATTTTTTTTTTAAATTTCATTGATTTTTAAATGCCGAACTACTAATGTGCTCCAAAAAAATATTTTTGCAGATTTTTTATTTTATTTCTTGTATAAATTTAAAAAAAATCAAATTCGACTCCATTAGGAGTATCTTCAAAAAATATTAGAAAAAACGAGACCAAAAAATCGTAAATCGGTTCATAAGTTCGGGAGCAAATCGGAGAATAAGATTATTCTAATTTTTCTCCTAGCGAAATATTTTTTAGGAGCACGCTAGTTGATCGCCATTTAATTAAAAAAATAAAAAAAAATGAAAAAATTTTCACAGAAAAATTTTGAGTACAACCGGAGATATAGGTTCGGAGATAGCTGAAACTGGGGGCCTTTAGTACACTCTTAAAAAGGCAGTTAACTGCTACAAAGCACAGAAATAAGATCATGTTTAGTTTATATGTGTAGTAATCTTTCCACTGGTTATTAAATTAAAATTTTTTTTTGGACACTACGAAATCGGGAGTCATATTCTTCAACCTTCAAATATCCATACAGAATGGCGGGTGAAGCTACCATTTGAATTTGATATCCCAATCTAGCCTATGACACGTCAACAGCAAATACGATGACGGTTCCATCGATTCTGCAAGTAAGCAGCCCTTGTGCCCATGAAGGAAAGGTTCATCTCTGTAAAAGTTTTGTGTGTAAAAATCATTTAAAAAAGAAAATAAAATGTATAAATTGTGAATAAATTGATTCTTAAACGAATATCGATGTTTATTCTACTCAGGGGCGGACTGGGACCTTAGGGTGTGGGTGGGTTTTCAGTTAAGGGGGCGCCCGGTTGGGGGGGGGGCACAGCAAATTTTGACAGAAAATTGGCTCTTAGAAAAATATATTCAGCAAAAACAGAGGTTCCCAAACTTTTTCACAGTGCGTCCCCACTTTAAAACAAATTAAAACCTTTGCCCCCTTACCCCTAAAGTTTTGAATGTTAACTTTGAGGTTTTTGAAAGAAATTTGGGTTTTAAAATGTTGATTTTGAGGTTTTTGAAAAAAGAAATTGCACTTAAAACGACGATTTTGAGATTTTTTGACAAAAAAATTTGCTCTTATAACCATGATTTGGAGGTTTTTGACAAAAAATTGCCAATTTAAAGTTGATTTTGAGGTTTTTGACGAAAATTTGGCTTTATAAATGTTGAATATGAGGATTTTGTACGAAAATTAAGCTTCATAAATGTTGATTTCGAGTTTTTTTAAACCAAAATAGGGCTTTACAAGTGTTGATTTTGAGGTTTTTCACGAAAATTTGGCTTTATAAATGTTGATTTTGAGGTTTTTTGACGAAAATTAAGCTTTAAAAATGTTGATTTTGAGGTTTTTGGCGAGAATTTGACTTTTTAATTGTTGATTTCGAGGTTTTTTAAACCAAAATTTGGCTTTACAAATGTTGATTTTGAGGTTTTTCACGAAAATTTGGCTTTATAAATGTTGATTTTGAGCTTTTTTTTTTTGACGAAAATTAGGCTTTAAAAAGGTTGATTTTGAGGTTTTTGACGAAAATTTGGCTTTTTAATTGTTGATTTTGAGGTTTTTGTACGAAAATTAAGCTTCATAAATGTTGATTTCGAGTTTTTTTTAAACCAAAATTTGGCTTTACAAATGTTGATTTTGAGGTTTTTCACGAAAATTAGGCTTCACACATGTTGTTTTCGAGCTTTTTACTTTTTTTTTGACGAAAATTAGGCTTTACAAATGTTGATTTTGAAGTTTTTCACGAATTTTTGGGGCTATTTGCACACAAAAAAAATCTTGAGCTTTCCCCCCCCCCCTGGGGACAGCTTACACCCCCCTAGGGGGGCGCGCCTCCAGTTTGGGAGCCACTGAGCAAAAATAACGCTAAAAAATAAAACTCTCGGGTTCTGTCCCCCTCCCCCCCGGGCCAGTCCGCCCCTGATCCTACTGTGCAACGATATTACGAACACGCGCATTCTAGCGGATTTTCAAAATACTAACTGGCTGGTGAACTGCATCTAGCGGAATGAAACAAAACTACACATTAAGCTCCCTCAACATTACTTACCTATAAGTTTCGTAATAGGAAGAGAGGGGGAAAAAGAAAGAACGTATTGAAATGATTTTATATAATTTATACAACTTTATTTAAACATGGCCGAAACTAAACTAAAACTATCAGCTGATGTCCTCCTATTTTATAACATTACACCCATCCGGGGGGGGGGATCTTGGAAAATGCTCGAACATTGTCATTGTTGGGATCCAGCAAAGAGTCCGTCGGCAGTCCGACGTCACTTGGCACTCCAATGCCTCCCAACTCCTTTCTTCGTCCTCTTCGGAAAAACTCGGGTCTTCCTCATCGACCTCTTCAGACTCAATACCTCTTCGTCGTCGTCCTCACGACCTCATCTTCTTCAGGCTCAATACCTCTTCATCGTCCTCCTCACGAACTCATCTTCTTCTCCATGCTCTTGTATATCTCTTCATTATCTCGTGTACATCTCTTCATTTTCTCTTGTATATCTCTTCATTTTCTCTTGTATATCTCTTCACTATCTCTTGTGTATCTCTTCACTATCTCTTGTGTATCTCTCCACTATCTCTTGTGTATCTCTTCACTACCTCTTTTATATCTCTTCTTGTATATCTCTTCATGAACTCTTGAATGTCTCTTCACTATCTCTGGTATATCTCTTCACTATCTCTTGTATAATCTCTTCACTATCTCTGGTATATCTCTTCACTATCTCTTGTATAATCTCTTCACTATCATTATCCATTATCCTCGATCTCTTTTTCATCAAACTTTATATCTCTCTTTATCTCTTAACAAACTATTTTCAACTCTTCTTTATCAAAATCAAATCATTGTATCTCTTCTTTTTCTCTTTTTACCGCTTCACTGTCGTCCTTTTCCTCCTCCTCCCCTACTGCAGGAGGAGTTCATCCCACTTCTGACACCATTGAAATGATTTTATATAATTTATACAACTTTATTTAAACATGGCCGAAACTAAACTAAAACTATCAGCTGATGTCCTCCTATTTTATATCAGTATTAACAAATCAAATTTAATAACAAATTAAATATTATGTTAACAATGTTTTCGTCTTTAACTTACATTTTTTTTTTCAGCAACATCATCCACGAAAATTAGTAGTTTATACTTCCAGCAGGTTATTTTTTATTATTATTTACAAGAAACTTAACACAATCTAATCCAAGACTGCCAAGCCTTAACAGTAACATTATTGCGCAGGGAACAAATTGGAATCACAAAAACAATAAAAAATTTTTTTGATTGGATAGACAACAAATTTAACTATGTTTCATGGACGGAAAATGGTCAACATTAATACATAAAAACCAATTGAAGAACATCTAACGGACATATAAATGAAATAATCATAAATTATCATGAAAAAAAAAAATAAGGGCTTCCCAACAAACATTAAATTCCTACCTTTGATGAAAAAATTTGATAAATCAAATAAGAAAATAAAATCAATATCGTGTCATGTTTAAATATGATTATATTACAATTAAGTATTATTATTTAACATCACAGGTTTTGAAAATAATCCGTATTAATATGCAAGTACACAAAAATTTGTTACATTCATCCATTGTATTTGACAGAATTTCAAAATAAACCAGA
Organism: Orius laevigatus; assembly: GCA_018703685.1. NCBI lineage: Eukaryota > Metazoa > Arthropoda > Insecta > Hemiptera > Anthocoridae > Orius > Orius laevigatus. The sequence continues at coordinate 31,829 of JAGWEN010001095.1, forward strand.
AAACAGCGAAGGAAGAAAACATCCAAGTTTAGCTCATTTTGGTGCTGGTATTTTATCTAATTTAATGGCGAAATAAATTATTATTTTTAAAAAAGTGTTCTTTAATTTACAAAAATTAAATTTTTATTTAAAAGAAATGTACTTAATTTACCTAATTCCTTGTAAAACTAAGTAAAAACTTAAAACAACCTGATACTACATATTTGTAGACGTTAAAAAATGCAACAAATTATCTATACATCTTTACATCTGATTCTCAATTCAAAGAACATCATCCGCAGGTACTATAATAGTGACTTCCCCCTTATTTTCTTAAAAGGAAAAAAAAAAATTTAACACAAATTACTCGATTTTCATGGAACTAAAAAAAAGACAATATGTTAAGGATCACTCATTTGATAAAATGTCTTATTATTTACATATAATGTACATTTTCGTTTAAATTTTCCTAGTAAGTCTACGGAATGTGATATTCTAAAACTTAAAACAATTGGCTTTTGTTTTAAAAACTATAATTGGATAATTTTTAAATAAATTTTGTATTTACTAGAATTTACAATAAACGTTATAAGTATTTTTTTAAATATGTATTTACAAACTTTAACCTAAAGCAAAATATTAATGCTTACTATTGCTACATGATTGGCAACACTGAGTTTGATATCTATACATGCGACACATATTCATGGCACGTATATTTTGGCAATATTTGGAATGATCTGTGCATTCAGATTCTGAAAGCATAATAAAATAGTAACATTACAATTTGCTGTTTTATAAGTTTTTTCATGGTGCAGTTTCTAATTTATAAATAAAACGTGACTTGTTGAATAAACATGGAAAGGAGTAAAGAAATCTGTACGTACTAAGATACAGGAAAATGGAAATATCTATTTTTTATTGTAAATATGTAACAATAATCAAATGGGGGTATTCACGGTCTTCAATTTGCACGTGTTAATCGTGTTAACAATGGTAAAATTTAGGGTTAATTCTATTTAATTACCACGTTTTAACCATGGTAAAATTTTGTGTTATTCACTATCTTCAATTAACACGTGGTAATCGAGTTAACCATGGTAACATTTAGGGTTAACTATCTTCAATTAACACGTGTTAATCGAGTTAACCAATGGTAAAATTTAGGGTTAACTATCTTCAATTAACACGTGTTAATCGAGTTAACCAATGGTAAAATTTAGGGTTAACTATCTTCAATTAATACGTGTTAATCGAGTTAACCAATGGTAAAATTTAGGGTTAACTATCTTCAATTAACACGTGTTAATCGAGTTAACCAATGGTAAAATTTAGGGTTTACTATCTTCAAATAACACGTGTTAATCGAGTTAACCAATGGTAACATTCAGGGTTAACTATCTTCAATTAACACGTGTTAATCGAGTTAACCAATGGTAACATTTAGGGTTAACTATCTTCAATTAACACGTGTTAATCGAGTTAACCAATGGTAACATTTAGGGTTAACTATCTTCAATTAACACGTGTTAATCGAGTTAACCAATGGTAACATTTAGGGTTAACTATACTGTCTCACCATGATAGATCGGTACATTAACACGTGTTAATCGACTTAATCAATGGTAAAATTTAGGGTTAACTATCTTCCATTAACACGTGTTAATCGAGTCAACCAATGGTAAAATTTAGGGTTAACTATCTTTAATTAACACGTGTTCATCGAGTTAAACATGGTAAAATTAAGGGTTAACGTTACTCAATTAACACGTGTTAATCGACTTAATCAATGGTAAAATTTAGGGTTAACTATCTTCCATTAACACGTGTTAATCGAGTCAACCAATGGTAAAATTTAGGGTTAACTATCTTTAATTAACACGTGTTCATCGAGTTAAACATGGTAAAATTAAGGGTTAACGTTCCTCAATTAACACGTGTTAATCGACTTAATCAATGGTAAAATTTAGGGTTAACTATCTTCCATTAACACGTGTTAATCGAGTCAACCAATGGTAAAATTTAGGGTTAACTATCTTTAATTAACACGTGTTCATCGAGTTAAACATGGTAAAATTAAGGGTTAACGTTCCTCAATTAACACGTGTTAATCGACTTAATCAATGGTAAAATTTAGGGTTAACTATCTTCCATTAACACGTGTTAATCGAGTTAACCAATGGTAAAATTTAGGGTTAACTATCTTCCATTAACACGTGTTAAACGAGTTAACCATGGTAAAATTAATGGTTAACGTTCTTCAATTAACACGTGTTAATCGAGTTAACCAATGGTAAAATTTAGGGTTTACTATCTTCAAATAACACGTGTTAATCGAGTTAACCATGGTAAAATTTAGGGTTAACTATCTTCAATTAATACGTGTTAATCGAGTTAACCAATGGTAAAATTTAGGGTTAACTATCTTCAATTAACACGTGTTAATCGAGTTAACCAATGGTAAAATTTAGGGTTAACTATCTTCAATTAACACGTGTTAATCGAGTTAACCGATGGTAAAATTTAGGGTTAACTATCTTCAATTAACACGTGTTAATCGACTTAATCAATGGTAAAATTTAGGGTTAACTATCTGCCATTAACACGTGTTAATCGGGTTAACCAATGGTAAAATTTAGGGTTAACTATCTTCAATTAACACGTGTTAAACGAGTTAACCATGGTAAAATTAATGGTTAACGTTCTTCAATTAACACGTGTTAATCGAGTTAACCAATGGTAACATTCAGGGTTAACTATCTTCAATTAACACGTGTTAATCGAGTTAACCAATGGTAAAATTAATGGTTAACGTTCTTCAATTAACACGTGTTAATCGAGTTAACCATGGTAAAATTTAGGGTTAACTATCTTCAATTAATACGTGTTAATCGAGTTAACCAATGGTAAAATTTAGGGTTAACTATCTTCAATTAACACGTGTTAATCGAGTTAACCAATGGTAAAATTTAGGGTTAACTATCTTCAATTAACACGTGTTAATCGAGTTAACCAATAGTAAAATTTAGGGTTAACTATCTTCAATTAACACGTGTTAATCGAGTTAACCATGGTAAAATTAATGGTTAACGTTCTTCAATTAACACGTGTTAATCGAGTTAACCAATGGTAAAATTTAGGGTTAACTATCTTCAATTAACATGTGTTAATCGAGTTAACCAATGGTAAAATTTAGGGTCAACTATCTTCAATTGACACGTGTTAATCGAGTTAACCATGGTAAAATTAAGGGTTAACGATCGTCAATCACCACGTGTTCATGGTGTTAATCATGGTAAAATTTAGGGTTAACTATCTTTAATTAACACGTGTTATTTGTTATTAAAAAGAATTAATTCCGACGGCTTTCCGGTATTGCTCATGTTTACAAGAGGTTTACAAAAGAAGCCTCTTGGAGCGCTAGTTTAACATCACACTTCTGACGACCAAAAAGGAGGTTAAACATGTCAACTTTTTAGAATTAACAAGCCACAAAACGATCGTGAATACCCCTAAAAGAGACGTTACCTTTTTTTTGAGCATTTGTTATTTCGTAGGTGGATGATGAAAAAGGCAGTAGGTTATGTGAGGATAATACGATGTGAATAAAAATCTGGAAATTGATTGTATGGGTATGTCCCAAATAGAGAAGACCCAAAATTGGTCTCTCAGAGGTAGGAGAAAAGGAGCATCTTGCCTGAGGAAGTATTTCCATGAGAGGCACAACTTCAAATACAGCATAAACCCGGCATGCACTTCAATAAAATTTCTTATGAAGAAAAAAAAAATTCGCATGCGTGTAAACTCAGGTTGATACAAAACTAGCTTTTTTGCCTTTTTGTTCAAAAATATAACGACTCGTATCAAAAATAATGATTTGCTTGTTAGTCTTCCAAGTCGATATCTAACCCATTTTTGTTGAAAAGAATATGATACAGTGCAGTTAGTAAAACTAAAAAAAGCCAATGTGATTTTTAGTTCTGTTAGATGTGATTAAGTGGTGTTAGTTGCCTATTATTGTGTCTATTATACAATGTTTTAGTTTTATTTAAAAAAAAAAAGTTTACAACGTGAATATTGTTCAAAACTTACTATCAGTACAAGGTGGGCCTTTGCACATTTTCATAACAGGGGGTCGTGGAATGTCGCGGCAGGCATTTCCCGCTGGCTTTTTTGTCCCGAACCACACACATTGTAATATCCTGTATTTGACACCTTGAGCATCACATGTCGCTGCGCACTTATTAGAGAAAATATTGTTAAAAACACGGTCCCTAGATTGAAAATTAAGTTTTATGACAAACCTCGGACCAATCGCCAACTTTCCAAGTCCCTTTGCATTTGTCGTTGTAGCATTCTTGGCGGAGGAGCGGTTTCGCGTGTTCGTCACAAAAGGAGTCTTCGAGAACGGTCCCGTTTCCCGTTTGACATTCGACGCCTCTCCTTTGCATTGCTGGAATAAGGTCGTTTTTTAAGAATTCTCTTTTCCAGGGGCGGATCGGGCCGCCGGGCTACCGCCGCCGGTGAGGGCCAATTTTAAACTAAAATAGGAGTAAAAAAAAGCTGAAAGAGCAAAAAATTCGAGGTACTGAATCATTTCACACATTTTTCGTCGAAAAACTTCGAAATCGAGGTTTTAAGAGATAATTTTTCGTATAAAAACTTTGAAATCGAGGTTTTAAGAGATAATTTTTCGTATAAAAACTTTGAAATCGAGGTTTTAAGAGATAATTTTTCTTATAAAAACTTTGAAATCGAGGTTTTAAGAGTTAATTTTTCGTCGAAAAACTTCGAAATCGAGGTTCTACGAGTTAATTTTTTGTCGAAAAACTTCGAAATCGAGGTTTTATGAGTTTTTCTTCGAAAAACTTCGAAATCGAGGTTTCTCCGAGTTATTTTTCTTCGAAAACTTCGAAATCGAGGTTCTACGAGTTATTTTTTCTTCGAAAAACTTCGAAATCGAGGTTCTACGAGTTATTTTTTTCGTCGAAAAACTTCGAAATCGAGGTTTTAAGAGTTAATTTTTCGTCGAAAAACTTCGAAATCGAGGTTTTAAGAGTTAATTTTTCGTCGAAAAACTTCGAAATCGAGGTTCTACGAGTTAATTTTTTGTCGAAAAACTTCGAAATCGAGGTTTTATGAGTTTTTCTTCGAAAAACTTCGAAATCGAGGTTCTCCGAGTTATTTTTTCTTCGAAAACTTCGAAATCGAGGTTCTACGAGTTATTTTTTCTTCGAAAAACTTCGAAATCGAGGTTCTACGAGTTATTTTTTTCGTCGAAAAACTTCGAAATCGAGGTTTTAAGAGTTAATTTTTCGTCGAAAAACTTCGAAATCGAGGTTTTAAGAGTTAATTTTTCGTATAAAAACTTCGAAATCGAGGTTCAAAGAGTTAATTTTTCGTCGAAAAACTTCGAAATCGAGGTTTTAAGAGATAATTTTTCGTATAAAAACTTTGAAATCGAGGTTTTAAGAGTTAATTTTTCGTCGAAAAACTTCGAAATCGAGGTTTTATGAGTTTTTCTTCGAAAAACTTCGAAATCGAGGTTCTACGAGTTATTTTTTCTTCGAAAAACTTCGAAATCGAGGTTCTACGAGTTATTTTTTTCGTCGAAAAACTTCGAAATCGAGGTTTTAAGAGTTAATTTTTCGTCGAAAAACTTCGAAATCGAGGTTTTAAGAGATAATTTTTCGTATAAAAACTTTGAAATCGAGGTTTTAAGAGTTAATTTTTCGTCGAAAAACTTCGAAATCGAGGTTCTACGAGCTATTTTTCCTTCGAAAAACTTCGAAATCGAGGTTCTACGAGCTATTTTTCCTTCGAAAAACTTCGAAATCGAGGTTCTACGAGTTAGTTATTGGGCTATTCAATAAGTAAAAAACACGGAAATTGCACTTTAAAACCTGATTCTGAGGTTTTTTGAACAAAAATTGGCTCTTAAAACCATGATTTTGGGGTTCCTGACAAAAAATTGTCTCTTTGAAGTTGATTTGAGGGTTTTTTTTAAACATAAATTTGACTTCGGAAACGTTGACTTTGAGGTTTTTGACGAAAATTTGGCTCTTAAACCTTTGATTTTGAGTTTTTTGGACGCTTTACAAATGTTAATTTTGAGGTTTTTGAAGAAAAATTGGCTCTTAAAATGTCAAGTTTAAGGTTTTTGACGAAAAAAGGCTCTTAAAACTTTCATTTTGAGGGTTTTTAAAGAAAAATTGGCTCTTATAATGTCCATTTTAAGGTTTTTGATGAAAAATAGCGATAAAATATGTTCAGAAAGAGAAGAAAAACTAAATTTTTGGGGGATATTTGGAAAAAAAGGCCGGTCTAGTGGATGCGCCCGGTGGGCCGAAAACGGCCGATCCGCCTCTGCAGTCCTTTCTAAAATACGCACCGGTGTTGTACGTGAAACATCTCGCTTCCGTACACTGCTGCCATTCCCCGGGAACCCAGTACGGACACAGAATTGACCCGCAAGGTTTCTTCGTCTCAGGTAACTGGAGACCGATGTCCAAGCAAAGATCGCCTTCAACTTTTTTCGTCTCATTGAACGATTTTACAGTGCAGTGAGCAGATCTCATCTTTAAAAAATGGAATTGTCATGCTTTCAATCTAAATATTCTTACTTGAAAACCATTTCCTCCGCATGAAATGGAACATGGAGACCAATCCGTTAAAACCCATTCATAGTTCACATCATTGTTACTCCCTATAATAATTTAAAAAAAAAGTGTTATTTTTTATTAAAAAAAAATATGGCCTCATGCGAGATTCGAACCTAAGACCTCAAACTTACAATGAATTATCATCCTCAGGTTCGTATCTCACATGAGGCCCAATTTTTTTTTGTTCGTAGTCATTTTGTTACCTTGAATGGGTATTAAGGATTCTTCTTCGTCTTCTTCAATTAAAGATGGTTCCTGCCTTACTGTGCGCAATCCACTGAATCTCTGTAACCGAATAACACTCTGCTTTCTTTATTATAAGGCCTCGATAATGTCATTTATACAATTCAATCTTAATTTAGTCGGCAAATGCCAACTATCGAAAGACAAAATTGTATGAAATCGTTCACTTTTAATAGAAACATACTGGCAGCAGTTTTGTAGCAATGTCTGTTATAAGAATTGATTCGATTAATCGATTTTCTCTTTCGATATTTCGCATTTGGGAAGAGTTGTACCCTTTTTCTAATGCAAAGCTAATTTTGTGCTAGGAACGTGATTTTCTTCTTTTTCCAATAAATATTGAAAAATGCTACACGTAATGTGCTCGGTTGGTAAAAAAATGCAATACTTATATTATGGCAAGCATAGAGCGTGCAGACTTGAAATTAGGTACATGAAAAATTCACAAAAAAGGAAGATGTATACACTCTGTATATCATATATGTGAAGAAAAGGAAACCGATATTCTAGAAATTATTTTTAGCGGTTTAAAATGGATTTTAAATATCCTTGATTAACCTACTACTACCTTTGAGTTTACAATACTTAAAGAGAGCTCGCTCTGCGGTCATAAATCGGAATGAAAATTTCTGGTAGTTAAGGGAACTGACCTTAGGGGCCGCTAGTATCTGGTAGTTAAGGGAACTGAACTACGGGGCCGCTAGGATCTGGGAATAAATTGATGTTATCACTGTGGTTATCACGATTGCAACCGTAAATGAAAGGTCTGTGTGAAAGGTTAAGTAAACAATGATTTTCTTGATCTCCATTCGTGTGTACGAGTTTTATAAAGTGTATAAACTATAAAGTTGTCAAACTTTGATGTTGAGGTTTTTTGACGAAAATTAGGCTTTAAAAATGTTGATTTTGAGGTTTTTGACGAAAAAAGGCTCTTACAACTTTGATGTTGAGGTTATTGGACGAAAATTAAGCTTTACAAATGTTGATTTTGAGGTTTTTGAAGAAAAGTTGGCTCTTAAAATGTCAATTTCAAGGTTTTTGATGAAAAAAGGCTCTTAAAACTTTGATGTTGACGTTTTTGGACGAAAATTAGACCTTACAAACGTTGATTTTGAGGTTTTTGAAGAAAAAATTGGCTCTTATGTCAATTTTAAGAAAGAAAAGAAAAACTAAATTTTAGGGGAATATTTGAAAAAGAAAAAGAAAGAAAAGAAAAGCGGGCTGGTCTAGGGGATGCACGGCTGGTAGGCCGAAAAGCGAAAACAGCCGCCCTTGACGAGTGACGATAGCGATAGCCAAAGCCCTAAACCCTCAACTCCAGTCTCACGGTGAGAGAAGAAGAGGGGTAAAATCGGCAACGTTGCACAGCATGATGTCCTAGCTTGGACAAGCGGTGAATGAAATGGAAAAACGTAGTTCAGCGCGATCTATTGGTAACTATTGAATCAACAGCTACATCATAGCTCTCACAGATAGCGTCATTCGGCCCCGTTCCAAACGGCACATACATCCTAGCTCTCTTTAAGTATTGTAAACTCAAAGCTACCTAAAATATAATTTTTTATTTATTTTTAAAATTAAGAATAACTAATAGATAAATGTGAAATTAATTATTTTTTAATTAATTATTTTTATGTATTCCAATATTACTTACATCATCTATATTTTGTTTCTTCACTTGGGTGAGTCCTAAGTAATAACTGACATGCATGTTTGATTGAACAGATAAAATCAAAAATAAATTAATTTAATTTATTATCCCTGTCAGAGTGTGGTGTAATGTCTAGGATGACAAATTTTTGAAACGGAATTCCTATGGGAAGAGGGTTTTCAGTGGCATGAAACTCCTCTTTTGTATGCTTTGATTTTATTGCAATTTATGTATATTTTAGCAGCCAAAAAAGTTCAACGCAAATACACTGATGAAACGTCAGTATTCATGCAGAATCTGTCAACGTGATAATTGGGCAAAAGATACTTAGCTATGTGATTTAAGTGCACGTCAAGCAGTGTTTATGTGTATTTTTTCCATGCAAATGAGTGCCCCCAAAGTGAATAACTTTCGAGAAAGCATCGGGATATTTGGGGAGTAAGGTGGCTCACCTGGATGTTATGAATTAGTTG
>JAGWEN010001096.1:0-40824 GCA_018703685.1 Orius laevigatus
TTTTTCTGATTTAAATATTTTGTGAGCGTACAGTTTCGATCTCAAGCCGATAAACTCAGTCATTATTTGCCCATTCAGTTCATCTTTAAACTTTCCCAAGACCTTTTTATTAACTAAAGGTAAATTATAAATATTATCTTTAGGATAGTCAGATGTATCGAATTCATCAATCATTTTTTTCATATCATCATAAAAATCTTCGGTTTTGATTTCAATAGTTAAAGAATCAGTATCGGTATTTACTCTTTCCTTGTATTTATTTTTTAATTGTGTTGTAATAAAAATCATATATACAAATTTTAGAAATATCCAATATGCTCATACCGATATAAATTGGTTTATTAAAAAGTATTTTGGTTTTTTTCATGTGAATAGCAGCCAAGTTTTCTGTAAAAATTGTCCTGCTTTCAAAGTTTGGTTTGGCAATCAATTTTTCAACTTTACCTTTATCAGAGCATAGTTTTATATCAACGCGGTTTCTGATATTTTCCATAGTTTTTCCAAATACTGAATTATTCATAAGTTTAAAAAAGTCTTTTTCGAAATCGTTTCTTGCTTGGGTTCTTAAATCAGTGTTAAAATCTATATAAACTTTAAGCCAGTCCGATTGATCAAATTCTAGAATTTTGTGAATTTTTTCAAGTTTCAAACCCAATTTCAAGTATTGTTTGAGGGAGGTATAATGAACAACATACTTTTTCTTATCATACAAAGTGGTTAAAAGCTTGGGTAATTTTTCGTTTTCAAATTTGTTTTCTGGATCTAATGGAAAGTCGGAATGTAGGCTATGAAGTTCTTTTGGATATGATAAATCCACTTCCAAAATATATCCTTTAGGAGAGTCGTCAGCAATTTTTAAAACATCGATATCTTTGGTAATCCATTTAAATCCTCCGAAGGGTAAATATTTACTCATAGCCCAACCATAAAGATTGTTCGCATCCAAGTACTGTATGAAAATCGATTCTTTATTCTTATCAAATTCGTTTCCCATATACATATGTATTTATTGTTTGCTTTAGCATACCTATTGGAGCACTGAGAAATTCCACCTCTGATACCATTTTCAATCATTAAAATCATATTGTAATCTGTCAAAAGTTCCAATTTTTGTTTAGTCATTTTGAGCATACAGTCCCAAGCAAATCCAGGAGTTGTATAGTACCAAGCAGGATCTAATTTATAAGTCTCCAATGCTATTTCTCTGAAATTTTCCATAACATCAGCAAGTAAAAGAATATCAACTTTATTGTACAGATTCGTGAATTCTTGCATATTTTTTAATATTGAATTTTTCCCATATTTTTTGTGCATTTCCATAATCTTCTGTATTTACGTTTTCATTATTAAGCGAACTGTAATCATTATCAATAGGAGGTAAACAAGTTTCGTTAAAATTTTTCTGAATTATCCATATATTCATAAGGATAAGCTAATTTTTTTCGTATTAAATTAAGATGCTTCTCTGGAAAATATTTAGATAATTCTTTAAATTGATCTCTCGTAAGATTTTTTGATAATTTATCCAAAGAACTCGATAAAAATTTAAAGGGATCTATAAACCTTAACTCAATTCTATTCATAATAGGATTTCCGCATCTTTTTTTCCTGAATCATATTTTAAAATTTTTGAAAATGATATATATTTCTCTTCAGTGTTAGGTATCATTTTAATATCAGATTTATCTTCACCGAATTCTTTAATAAATAAATGTGCATCATAACCAGCCAAATTGTGAAAAAAGATCGGAATAAATTTGGGGTTTTTATACTCTAAGTTACACAGACTATGAGCTGGTCCTCTGAATTTCCCTGTTAAATGATCATGATCTGCAACTTTTTGTTTGTTAATTCAATTGATTTTTTAATTTCTTGAAGTTTTTTGTTATAGTCTTTGTGAGACTTCTCATCTTTCGATTCTTATAGTATTTTTATTGCATCAATAATAATTTTTATTTCTTTCTAAAAATAGGTGGTAACTCATCAAAAGATCTTTCACAGATATGACATTTTGAGAAATTTTGAATTTGTGTAGTTCCTTATTTTTAAGAGGTTCCATAGGAATAATTTTATCGTAATATTTCTTAGCAATATCTAAGCATCTTTTTTAAGATTTTGATAGAAAACTTTAGGTGCATCCACCCAAGAGTATTCAATCGGTGGTTTGTAATCTTTATGAGTATATTTAATATAATAAGCGAAATTTGTAGGAACATGTTTTTGGTATGGTTGGGTATTCGATTCTTTTTCATCAGTAGTTTGAACTTTTGTAAGCATGCATTCAAAATCAGCGTAAACAGCAAAAGGAACTTTTAAAGAATTGTTAAAATTTTTAAATTGTAAAATATTATCAAAAGGTTTGGGTAATTCTACTTTAACAGATTTATGTGCTCCACAGTATGATTTATGATCTTTTAGTTTTTCTTCAGAATAGAAACTGTTTAAACACATTTTACATAAATATCGCTTTCCTTTGTGTTTGTAATTTGACTATTTCCTACAAGTTTCCACAAGTCTTTTATCCAGCAATAATGTTCTTTATCTTTTTCTTTTAAGTAAAGTAAATCGATATGTTTTTCTTTTCATCTTTAGTTATTTCTAATGGGACAATACTGGTTTCTTCATAGCAATATACATTTATAGAGAAATCTACTTTTTTCACAAATTTTTTAATATCATTTAGTTTCATTGAAAAATCAAATCCTTTCATTTCTTCATCAAATTCACTTTCGTATGCTTGATATTTCGAAACTCTATCAACATGGTCGTTCGCAGGATGAAGTGCTGAAAGGATAGACCATAAGAAACATTTGTTATCTTTATTTTTAACATTGATTATTGCTTTTTTATCAGCCAAAGATTTAGGTAAAGGGATGTAAGATGATCCCCTCATAGGATTAAATTTATTAATTCTCAATTCCATTTTAAAAATCCTATTCAATGTCCATTGTGATCCTTTAATTTTAAATTCTTCCATTTCTGATAAAATTTTATTTTTCGCATTAAGATAAAAGTTAGTAAGATCAGAAGTATTAGTTACTATTTCGTTTTAGTTTTAAAATTAACTTCCTGGTATTCCATGTTGTTTTTATCAATTCCTTTTTTATGTTCTGTCCAGACGACCATGTTGACTTTAATATTGTTTTTATTTAATTCTTTTTTAAGAAGTCCTATGACAATATTTTCGATGCCGTTTAAATACTGGCTCATATCTTTAATGTTTTTTTATTTTCTATATCATAGGTACCTAGTCTACTCTTAAAAGCTGTTTCTTTATTTTTAACTAGAGTACGAATATTTTCATTTTTATCAAATTGATTATTGGAAAACTTAAATACTGTATGAAGTTTTCTAGGTTTCGTAAATATTTTTTGAGGTTTTACAGTTTTAGTTTTCATTGGGATAGTTTGTTCTGGGTCATTTCTAAAATGAAGACGTGATCTTAAATGTCTTGCCCAGTTCTTATAAGCAACTTTATAGTTGCATTTTTCGCAGAATTTCTTCTTTTTCATCGTTTTTTCCATCGTTTATTTTAGAAAAAAAAAAAAAAAAAAAAAAAAATTCAAATTTTTTTTTTGGATTTTCCTCCGAATTAATAACCGGTGACCTATATAAAGAATCTCTTTATATAAATTAAATAAAATTAATAAGATTATTACTGAATATATTTTAAATAACCGCCCTTTTTACAAAAAGGACAATTTTTTGTGCTGCAATTCAACTCTTTTGTAACAATAAAAAGTCATCATATTTACGATAGGAGCCTGTTTTCTTCTCATGCCCTTCCAATGGAACCACTTTGCCATCTTTAATAAAATAATCATTGCCATTTACACTACTCATATTCTTTATTTATTATGAAATAATATTTTTTTTTTTAATTCATTTTTTATAAGATTTTAAATCTTATAAAAAAACACTTTATCTAACTTATTAAAACAACACCTCTTTTTTTGTCTGTATTAAACTAAAATCTTTGTTGAAGTCAAATATTCCAAACTTTTCTCTAGTTGATTCACTAAGAAGGGTTTTCTTTTCCTGTATCCAATACCAGTCAATTTTGTCTTTAAATTCAACTAAAACGGTCGGAAAGATTCTGATATCTTGAAATTTTTTCCCAGTCTACTCTATCTTTAAATTCACGAATGAAATTTTCACTGAGTTTCTGATATTGTGAAACTAGTATCCAATCAAGGTCATCGGAAAAATGTCTCATTAAATTCTCGGAAAGGTTTTGGTTTGTGCAAACAGATTCCCAATCAAGAAGATGTGAATATTCGTATATAAAATGATCCGAAAGTTTTTGATAACTTGGTATTAGGGATGGGATATCGATATCGATATATCGGGAATATCGATATCAGACCTTCGATATCCGATATTTTAGATATCGATATTGTTAGTCCGATATTTCCGATATATCGATATTATAGAACAATATCGATATCGGTGTTTTTTTTACAATTTTTTTTTTTTTTTTTTGACTTGAGTATGTTGCACATAAAATGTCCTGTCAATGATTATTTGTATTATTACATCATGTTTTTGGGTACTTGGGTCACTGGACAGTCGCCACTCCACAGTTCGCTCATAGGTAGTACTTGCTGCGCGTACTCTACGAGTACTTTTCATAATGTTATACTTTATTCATAGAATTTTATATTATGAAAGATTTAAAATTTTCTCAAAATTAGTTCTTTTATTTATTTGATTTGTAAAATTTTATATTTTGAAGTTGGACATTTTATTATTATTATTATATGACAAACCGCAAACAGAGTGGCACCTAAATAGCGCAACAAGAAAAAAAAAAAATCATTGATTTTGATGTTTTAGCAGATTTCCGGAGGAAAGCAGGCTATTGGGGTTGATCTAGCAGAGGCTTTAGGCTTAGAGGCTTTTTTAAATTCTTTTTTATTTATTGCTTTTGTAAGTAAAAAATTAGAAAAGATGCAATTTTTGAGGAGGTAGTGTCAAAAATGGCAAAAGAAGCATATTACTTATTTTTTAAACTGAGTATACTAATTGAACTTCATTAATTTTGTTTTACGATATCGGATATCGATATATCGCCGATATCGATATTATGAACCCGATATTATAGTGATATCGATATTACTATTCCGATATTGATATCGATACCAATATCGATATCCTCTCATCGATATCCCATCCCTACTTGGTATCCAATCCCAATCCACATAGTTAAGGTGATCTCTAATAAAATCTTCAGATAACTTCTGACTTATAGATATCCATTTCCAATTAACATCGTCTCGAAAACTATGTATAAAATTTTCAGAAAGATTTTGATATTGAGAGATTTGACCCCAATCAACAAAATCACTAAATTCGTGAATAAAGTTTTCACTTAGCTGTTGATAAGTTGAAATAGATTTCCAATCTACGTACTTCTCAAATTCTCTAATAAAGTTCCAATTCACTAATTTCTTTCCAAGTTGATTTGTTAGAAGATTAGAGCTTATTTTGCATCAAGTTAAAATCGCTTTGTTTCAATACGTACCATTTAGTTAAAGTTTCGGGGGCTAATTCATCGATAGTATCATTAACCAAGCCATCATTCAAAAATCCATAGGTGACAGGAAATATTAAAAATATAATCGTAAAATTTTTCATAATCATGTTTTATTTTAGAAAAAAAAAATTTTTTTTTTTTTTCATTTTTTATAACTATGTATTGCAAACCTTCCTCTCTGCTTTTCACAACCTGGCTTGAGACAGGCTAAGGCAGCATTTATAAGGTTTATTACACCTTAGAAAAAAAGTTATTAAATTAAATTAATCAGAAACTATCTCCATTTCTTTTACATGATCCGTAAGATCTTTTATGGTGGCTTTTAAATTACTCTTTTCCAAGTATAATCGATCTAAATCATCTTCCATCAAATGCACTTTTTCTATAGCTCTTTTGACAATAACTTTTGTTTTTTAACATTTTCTTTAGCTTTGTTAATTTTAACATTTACACGCGAAAGTTTAACATAAACATCATCCCTATTTCGAACATTAATCAAAGATTGAATATAGTCACCAACACGTTTATCACTAGGCAAATCACTCATAACTGTGAATTACAAGGAAATGCGAGCGTATTTAACAAAGGGATAGGCCAAGGTCATGAATGACGCAAACAGATATTCTACTTGTGCAATAATTTTTGCCGTTTTTAAAATGCAACCTTGCATTTCTGAGTAGGGATATTTTTTCCCCCTTTTTTTACTGAGGGAATTTTTCGTTTCGGAGAGGGAATCTAGTGGGGAAAAAAAGAGAACGCAGGGAATCTAGTGGGAATTTTTCGTTTCGAACAGGGAAAAAACTACGATTACACAATTTTATTCTTTTCTTTTTAGCGGATTTCCGGAGGAAAGCAGGCTATTGGGGCCGGCCTCACGGCGGCTTTCGGCTTAGAGGCTTTTTTCATATAAAGATATCATCCTTATATGAAATTTTCAACCCATAACTTATATTTAAAAATACGATAAAACAGTTTTATTTTCTCTTACTTCATCTAAAATCTTTAAATAATCCTTTCCTTCAGTCAACTTTTTTAAACGATTAAACATAAATGTCCACAAATTGGAGCATCTATAATTTGCACTCGATCTTGATTATAAAATAAATTTTCGGATCCTAAATATTTTACAAGTTCTTTAGGAGGAGGTGCACTACCATAAGAGTCAAAATAATATTTTTTTTCTTTATTTTTGTAATAAGTAGTCCAATGACTACCCATTTTATCAGAATTTTCCAAATTAATTATACCGCATTCTATTAGTTTAATTTTCTCAGGCAACTCATCTTTCATAAAAACACCTCGAAAATGTTTTATTTTAAAACGTTTTGCTAATTCTAAAATATCGAAATTACTTAAAGGTTCAATTATTACTTTAGATTTTTTGGTTTTCGAGGTTTTGATTTTATTAAGTTTTTTGGTTTCTGAGCTTTTTTTGAGCTTTTTTTTAAACCTGCCCCAATACTCAAACTTTTAGCTTGTTTAGCTAATTTTTCCATTTCTAAATTATGTCGTTTTATTTCCGCTTCTTCAGCAGCTTTATGTTTAGAATCAACAACAGAATTTGCAACCGCTGCTCCTCCTCCTAATAAAGCCCCTAAAGCACCAATTCCCGCAAAAATTAGTGGTAAAAAACCCACCTTTATGATTTAAACTTAATTGAGAGTACGATAGTTCTACTACTAAGCCTTTCTTGTTTTGATACTTTTATCAATCATCTTTTTTGAGTTTCGTTTAAAAGTATTTTATGTTCACCATTATTACCTTCAATTTGTTTTAAAGACAATCTAATTTTTTCTGAATCCCTCTTTTTCTTATAAGCACTTCTCAACTTTTTCATTTGGATGTCACTTAAATCGATATTATATTCAATCATATTTTATTTTATATTTTATTTATTTTTTTATTTTTTTATTTAGAGTTTTTAATTTTTTTATAGAAAATTTTTTCTATAAAAAATAATTGTTTTTTTGAAATTTAATTTCAGTCCCACATAATTCCCATACCAAAAGTTCTTTTGCTTTTCATCATGGTTTTGACTATAGCAGAATCGGCTTTTTCACCAAGACTTGAATCAGAAGCGTAAATTCTCTCATCAGCAATTTTTTCAAGTTTTTTATCGGCTTCATGTCTTTCATTAGTGCTTTCATGATCTCTATAAAAAATATCATGTTCTTTACAGCCAGCATCCAACTTATTTTTCGGTTTATCTCCTCTTTTTAAACGTGCATCCAGTTTTGTAAAAGGACCACAGTAATTATATCCAGGAAGATGCATTTCAGGCATAACATTGTTCAGTTTATTTAACAAAGTATTGAAAACACCTTCACCAGATTTAACTACACCTTTAGGTAAAGAATTTACGATTCGCATAATGTATTCAGTTCCTTTTGGTTTATCTATGATTTTTTCCAACTGATCCGTGATTAAATTTATTACCCCCATTTTTTCGTTATGAAAATTATTATTTCCTGCTGTTTCTTGAGCATAAATGTAATATAAACGTTGCTGTAAGTGATTTAAATTGTCTATATATTTATATTCTATAGGTTTTTCTGAGTACTTTAACAAACCAGATCCAGTTTTAGGTGTTTTTAGCTCTTTCCAAATCGGAGATATTAATTCTTTCCATTTTTTGCTACTACTAGACTTGGGTTTTTTAGTTGATGGATCATTGTTTTGATACATTACATTTGTTATTTTAAGAATTTCCCTGTAATTTTGAATTTATTTTTCGGTATAATTTCTCTCATCAAAATAATCTTTGTATTCATCATCAGATAAATTTTCTTTACTTGGAAGTGTTAATTGTTTCCACAGCCCCTCAGTACCTTCAAATCTTTGTTTTTGTAACAAAATGTCATCACCATCTATAACAACTTCAGAATTTCCTATAAAAAACTGATATTGGTTAGCCCAAATACCAAAACTCTTATCTGGATATGGAGAATATTTTCTTGCCAATTTTCCAAAACCTTTTGTCGTAACTCCACCATAATTGCCTTTATCTGCATTTTCTATAATTGACTTAATATTTTCATCACCATCATCGTTTATATTTAATGAAAAACTGTCATCTTGAGATTCAACCAAAACCTTTTTTTTTAGGAGGAGTAGTTGGTGCTATTTCCCACTCCTATTCTTCATTAATTGGCTCAATAGCCTTTGGCTTAGTAGGAGAACTTGTAGCTGCAGGCATAAAATCTACCTTTTTCTTATAGGGTACCAATTGTTTAATCAAATCATCATCAGTTTGTTTTACAGCTTTTTCAACACGATCTAGTCTTTCGGTTATAGGAAGGAAGGTTTTTTCTTTAACATCCCTATCATTTATTTGATAAATCTTTGCTTGTTTATAAGCTTTTTGTAATTCTTTTCTGAGATGATTTGTTTTGTTTGCTTTTTTAACTTCTTCATCATAAATTTTTACTTTATTTTCTTTTTTGTTTATCTTTTTCGGTAATAGTGATTCTTCATTCTCATCATCCGAAAGGTTGTTTTGACTTTTTAAAGATTTATTTTTCTCATTGGTTTCCTTAACCATTTCAGATTCTGCTTTTTAAATTTTGCTTGCAAATCCTTCAATAAACTATTTTTATTTGACATTATTTATTTTATAAAAAAATATTTTATAAAATATCATCGCCCCTCCGATAGGTTGTCACCTTGGCGTGGTGGAGGGGCTCAGTAGCTGTGATGAAGTGTACGGGCTATAACAGATAGGGTTACCCATACTGGGAAGGCCGTACACTGAGCAGTGAAGCTAAGAACAACCAACCACCCAATCCAAGGTTGAACAGCGACGCCGAAGGATGCATGGCTAAGGGGGAGCTTAGTCCTTAGTTGCGAATTCTGGATACCGGGCGACCTCCAGTCTAAAGTAGCCTTCCCGCGGTATGGGGCTCTGCCGCGGGTGACCTCATACACCCCCAAAACAAAAACCAAAACGGACAAAAATACTTCTACCGTTCAACCAGAGGCTGAAAGGCCTCCACAAACTATTCCGGCGGAAACGCCGTCCCTTGAGGGAAACGGAAACGTTCCTGAAGGGACCACTCTTGATGTGGAGATGACGGAATTAGGGGAACTTTTAAAGAGCCCCGTTTCGTTCGTCTCGGCGTCAGAGGAAACAGGGGAGAACACGGAACCTTCCCCAAGGGGCGGAAACGACCCAGGGGAGGTTCAGGTGGAAGCCCCAAAAGATAAAGACAAGGATAAAAGTAAAGGTAAGCGTAAGGCGCTCGGAGGAGCGGCGAGGAAGCGGCGCAAGTGGCTTATTCGCCATGGCATGGAAGGGCGAGAAGCCACCATCCAGGCGCTTAAGCCGATTGGCTGCTCCCAACGCAAACCTGGCCTACCGAAGAGGAAAAGGGAACCTGGAACCACCCCAGAGGCCCTCAAAAAGGTGAAGGAGGGTAACACCCCCCGAACCGAAAAGGCCTAGGGGAGGCTAAGGGAGCCCGTTCCTTCAAGGAGGTCCTTTCGGGTGTCCGGATCGGTGTTATGAGGGATACCCATCCCACAGAGGAACTGGACAACCGTCAACTGACGGAGGTCCAGGAACTCATCCTAAGGCTGATCCGGCATCACCAAGGAGCTGAGGTAGCTCCACGCTTCCAGGGAGTCAGTTTCCGAAGTGGCTGGATGCTGATCAACTGTGTTGATCGGCAGACAGCTGACTGGGTTAAGGGCAACCTGGAAGCTGAAAAATGCTGGGAGGGCGGCCGCCTGAAGGTTGTTGAGGAGAAAGACTTCCCTCAGCAGCATTTGGCGCTGGCCTACCTCCCTCTATCCAAGGATGAGTCAAACGCGGCCATCCTTGAACTGATTAAGGGTCAAAATCCGGCCCTGTCAGTCGATAGGTGGAGAGTGGTGCAGAGAAGGGAGGAGGGCACCCTCACACACCTGACCCTTTCCGTAGATGACGTCTCAGCAAAATTGCTGGGAGGTGACGGAAGGATCTTTTATAAGTTCGGACGGGCAGCTGTCCGAATGAAGAAACGGATGGAGGGAGCGGGGAGACAGCAGGGGAATGAAGAGATGGAAGTGGATCCACCTAACGGTGGTGATACCTCCACTCCGAAGGCCCCCAACAGCCAACAACCGACTAACTCATCCGGGAAGGCGACTGAGAAAACCCAAGATAAGGGCAATTCACCTGCCCGATTGGGTAACTCAGTCGACCTAAGGAGCTATAGGCCCCCTTTAAGGGGTCCTAAGAGAGCTCCACAACTCTCCACTTCTCCAAGGGGAGGAAAAGGGAGCAAAGCGCAGCTTAACCCCGACATGCCCTCAAGAAAAGGGCCATGGGGGGGTCGTAAGCGGCGCTGAAGTTCCCATTCACCCCGGGAGATGGAGGCCCGCAAGATACGGTGTATCCAGGTAAATCTTCACCATTCTAAAGCGGCGTCGGCAGTGCTGACGCAGCAGATGGTGAGGAGTAACCTGGATATTGCATTTATACAGGAACCTTGGGTGTTGAAGGAAGAAGTTAAGGGGCTGGGCCTCCCCCAAGGTAAACTGATCTACAGTAAAAACAATGGAGGACTTTTCCCAAGGACCTCCATTCTAATAAAGAGCACAATTAAATACCTCTTTGTTCCAGAGTTTACTTCAAGGGACCTGACCACCGTCATTTTAGAGGGATCTACGGAGAGTGGGAACCAGAGGATACTCTGTTCCTCCGCCTACTTTCCAGGAGAGGAGGAGATCCCTCCACCGCTGATAAGGCAACTCGTCAGCTACTGCAGAGGGAAAAACCTACAATTCCTCATAGCCGGCGACGTCAACGCTCACCACCAGGTATGGGGCAGCACAGATACCAACGAAAGAGGTGAGTCACTTTTAGAATTTCTATGTGTAAACCGCATCGACTTCCTTAACCAAGGGACGGAACCTACCTTCATCACGTCGGTAAGGAGGGAGGTTCTGGACCTAACGCTTGCGAGTGGCTTCCTTGCAAGTAAAATTAAGGGATGGCATGTGTCAAAGGAAGCCTCCATGTCCGACCACCGACATATAAGGTTCGATATTGAGGCTAACCTTAGAATATCAGAAATATATAGAAACCCCAAAAACACCAACTGGGATCTCTTTAAAAGCCTGCTCAGTACAGGTCTGGAAGGGACAATTGCTCAGATCAATTCCGTCGATGACCTTGATTTGGCTGCCTGTCAGCTGAATCAAGGCATCATATCAGCCTTTGAAACCAGCTGTCCATTAAAGACCAAAAAGGACAATAAAAATGCCCTATGGTGGAATGGAGAGCTGGAGAGGCTGAGGACGGAAACGAGAAGAGCTTTCAATGGGGCCAAGAGGACTGGCTCATGGGAGCACTACAAAGTGACCCAGGCTACCTACAATAAGGCCCTACGAAAAGCAAAAGAAAGATCATGGAGGAAATTCTGCGATGAGATGGAGGACTTGTCAACCGCCAGTCGCATGCAGAGAATCCTCCGTAAAGGCCACACAAATCCAATGGGCCTACTACAAAAGGCGGATGGGAGTTACGCAGAGAACACCAGAGAGATGTTACAAGCTCTCCAAACTGCACACTTTGAAAATTCTGTCCCCTTCATAGAGAGCCAAGCAGTCCTGGAAACGGATACAGTAACCGTCTGCTGTCAAGAAAGGAACAGGGCATATGCGCTCTCGGGGAGGATTTTCACTCCCAACAAAGTCAAATGGGCTATAAATAGTTTTAAGCCCTATAAGACTCCTGGAGGGGATGGTGTATGTCCAGCTTTCCTGCAAATAGGAGCGGACTACATTCTTCCCCGTCTTACCCAGCTGTGCAGGTACAGCTATACCTTTGGTCATATCCCACTCCCGTGGAGAGCGACCAATGTTGTATTTATACCCAAGGGAGGTAAAAGGGAAGACTCTCTCCCGAAATCATACCGCCCTATAAGCCTTACATCTTTCCAGCTAAAAGCGATGGAAAAGTTGATAGGCTTACACATCAGGGAAACTCACCTGAAAACTCTCCCGTTGAATCGGTTCCAGTATGCCTACCAAAAGGGCAAGTCCACGGACACTGCCCTCACTCAGCTAGTAGCCAAGCTGGAACATGCGATTGAACACAAGGAGATTGCAGTCGGGTGCTTTATGGATATCGAGGGGGCTTTTGACAACACATCCTTCGAATCCATAAGACAAGCAGCCATTGGAAGGGGAATAGAGACCCCTACAATTAGATGGATGGATGCAATGCTATCCAGTAGAATTGTCTCACTGCGATTGGGAGACGAAACGGCTACGATCAGACCTGAAAGGGGGTGTCCTCAGGGAGGAGTGCTGTCCCCCCTTCTATGGCTCCTGGTTGTGGACGATCTACTAAACACCCTTAATGTGTCACCCCCGGTGACCACAGGCGATGGGGGCTGGGGAGGGGGGCCCGGCAAGAGAAGCGGACAACGGTCCGACTCCTCAGGCTTGAGACCTCGGACTGACAGAAGTTCCAAAGGTAGAGACAGTAACTTTTGTTCCTCATTCATTCATTATACGCTAACTGTCCAAGTGTTGACGATCTACTAACTATCATCGCCTAAATGACAAATGGGTATGAGGCACAAGGATATGCTGACGACCTTGTGATCATTATTAGGGGCAAGTTTGATAGAACCATTTCGGATCTTCTGCAGAATGCCCTGAATGAAGTACAGCGGTGGTGTTTGGAAAAGGATCTTCGCATTAATCCGTCAAAAACCACAATTGTACCATTCACACGGAAGAGGAAATTTATGATTAAGCCTCCAACAGTCTTCGACAAGGTTGTGAACCTAAGTACAGAGGTAAAGTATCTGGGATTGGTATTCGACCAGAAACTGACGTGGAATCCTCACTTGAAGAATACGCTTGAAAAAGCCACCAGGGTCCTCTGGACCTGCAACAGATTTATGGGGAGGAACTGGGGGCTACTTCCCAAACTGACACTATGGCTCTATACGACCATTGTCAGGCCAATGGTCACCTACGCATCTCTTGCATGGTGGCCAAATGTAGAGGAGGTAACAACCCAAAAGGCCCTCTCCAAGATCCAAAGGTTAGCCTGCCTAAGTTCGACTGGAGCTATGCGGACCTGCCCCACAGCGGCCATGGAGAGGATACTAAATCTGCCGCCACTCCACATCTTCATCAAGAAAATAGCGGCGGAAACCTCTCTAAGGCTAGGGGAAGGGGGGGGGGCTGGCCGGGAGAACTAGGTCAGGAAAAATACTTGAAGAAGTTACCATCTCAGAAATGGTAAGAATGGTCAGGGATAGTCAAACCTCGAGTATTGACTTCGACAGACCATTCAAAACTGTGATATACACACGGGAGTACTGGCACAACACAAGGCCTACCTTCCGAGAAGGCACTCTTCTGTGGTACACTGACGGCTCGAGGATGGCGGAGAGCACCGGGATAGGAGTAAAGGGACCAAATTTTGCCCTCTCCGGATCCCTAGGGAGCACTCCAACCATTTTCCAAGCCGAAGTGCATGCCATAGAGGTGTGCGCCCTCGTTAATAACCGTAAGGGTATTAAAGGGGCCAACATAGTTATATGCTCGGACAGCCAGGCCGCAATAAAAGCCTTAACGGCTTTTGAGGTTACCTCAAAACTAGTGGAAGACTGTATCCGAGCCTTGAAAACTCTAGGTAGACACAACAGGGTAACCCTGATGTGGGTACCTGGACACACAGGGATTCAGGGGAACGAAATTGCAGACAAACTTGCAAAGAGAGGTTCCCTAACTCCCTTCACCGGACCCACTCCCTTCTGTGGGCTTGCAAAAGCCCTGGTAAAGGGGGAAGTAAACAAGTGGGTCGAACAACGTTTCCAAAAGCATTGGAGGGAAGTCAAGGGCCTAAGGCAATCAAAAAGGCTCATAGACTCCTTCCCAATAAATGCAAAACAAACCCTCACTCTAAACCGACAAGACCTAAGACTCTTAACAGGCATACTGACAGGACACCATCCTGTCAGATATCACCTGAAGAAAATAGGGATTGCCACCGACGACCGCTGCAGGTTGTGCGGAATAAGTTTAGAGACAACTGAACACCTCCTCTGCGAGTGCGAAGCACTCGCAAGGAGACGCTTCGACCACTTTGGGAAAGCTCTCCTCACGCTGGCGGACGTTAAGGAAGCCGCCTTCTGGAAACTGATGCAGTTCATAAAGAACATTCCGGTTTCCAGAACAACCCCCTAGAGTAGAGGCAGCACAATAGACCCCATAGGTTTAAGTGCGCAGAGGCCGCAAGGACTCACCTCCGGAAAAAAAAAAAAAAAAAAATATCATCGAGTAAACGATCGATCGGTTAAACGGTTAATCGTTTTATCGTTTAAGGTTTATCGTTTTATCGTTTAACCGTTTATTATTTCCTTGAGTTTCTTTCGATATCGTCCAGTATTCAACTTTTTTGTTAAATTGATCGTTAAAAATCCATAATCTTCGTTCCAACAAAGACTGCAAATTTCTTTAAATTTATCCAAAGTAAAGTCAGTACCAACATGTTCATCATAAATATCGCTCAAGTATTTTGATCCTTGTTTAAAAATGCAAAAGTAATTGATATTATTCCTGATTAGCTGTTTATCTACTTTAGTATAAGATTGAGTTAAATAAATACAAGAAATTTTCTTATGTCTCCCTCTAACAAAGTAATCTTTTATTATATGTTGATGCTGAACATTAACACAATCATCAAATACAACTAGACTGTTGTTTTTACATTCATCAAGAGGAACTAAATCTTCACAATTGCTAAAAAAATGAGCAATTTCAACACCTTCACTTTTTAGTTTATCATACGTTTCTTTTAATAGTTGATACATGTGTTGTTCTAAAGACTTAGAAAATATATAAAGATTGTAAAAAGGAACACCCCAAGGCTTCGTTATCAAATTGTAAAGTAATGTGGTTTTTCCACACCCCGATGTACCTAAAATCAAACACCTTAATGGGAAAGGTAGTAAAGTATCATCGTTTTTATTTTTTTCAAATGGTATAGGATCGATTTTGTAATCTTGCATAGTTTATTTTGATTAAAAAAAAAATTTTTTTTATAAATAAAAAATATGACCTTGATAAAGATTTCTGATAAACATTCAAATCTCAGATTAAAATTGGAACATCCTTACGTTTTAAATCCGGAAAAGAGATATAAACTGGGAGTTACGCACTTGCTTTATACTATTGATTTAACATTTCATTTAAGTTGTAGTTATGAAGTAGTTTTTCCTGCTGTAGAAACTAGAGGAGATGTTTACAGACGGAAAAAAGAATCGAATGGAGAGTTTACTATTGAATCTCTTGAAAACGATATGAGAACTAAAATTAATAATTCTTATAATGGTGTCAAGGAAAAATACAAAAAAGAAAAAAGAAACGATTTAGTTAAGGCTTTAGAAGAGCATGTACCAAAGCTGTTTGATTTCGAGTTAAAACTTAATGATAACAAACAATTGGTATTGAAAACTCCATTGGACTTGAAAATGAAAGACTCGGTTTTTTGTGAAATTTTAGGATTTAAAGAATGTAGTAAACCTGACTTTACATTCAAAGCATACAATACTTATACTTCTACAGCAAACCCTCCTTTCATGAAACCTTTATCTCTTATTGAGTGGCATTGTAATATTATAGAGTACAGTTTTGAAAATCATGATGATCACCCTCATTTACATAAACACGGTGAACTTCTTCATATAAGTTTTGTGAATCAAGATATATATAATAGTAGAAAGAAACTAGAATTCCAAGAAATTCCTGATAAAATCATGTTCGTTCCTATTCGAAAAGGACTAAATGAAATTAAAGAAATCACTCTCACACCTATAAATGAGAAAAACGTACATATTAAGAATTTAAAAAATGTTGTAGTTTATCTTCAGTTGACAGAAGATTAATAAGAGATGGGTAATTTTTTTATAGGAGATCTATCCTATAAAAAATTAATAAAATATATTATTTTAAAATAAATGAGTGACGATTCAAATAATCTAATTTATTGTGTTAAATGCAAAAAGAAGACTAATAGTATAAAATATAAAAGAAGTTCAAACAGAAAAAGGACGATGGAGAGTTTCTGCCCAATGCTCCAAATGCAAAACGAATAAAAGTAAATTTATTCCAGTACCGGAAAATCATAAAATATCACAGATTGAAGAAGTAAAGAAATTAAATGATGAAGATAAACTAGTGCAAGCTAAAGAACTACACAAACCAGTAAGATCAAAGTTTGATAGAAGGAGAATAATAACGAAAGGTTTAGATGACTTATGGGCTGCTGATTTGGTAGATATGAGAAAATACCAAAAAGAAAACTAAGGGTATTGTTACTTGCTAAACGTTATCGATACTTTTTCAAAGTTTTCTTGGGGTGTTCCTTTAAAAAAGAAAGATGGACCAACAGTTTCGAAAGCATTTCAAAAAATTATTCAAAATTCTAAATCAAAAAAACATAATCCGCCGAATCTTCTCCATACTGATAAAGGGTTAGAGTTTACAAACAAGCATTTTAAATCAGTTCTAAAGGAATATGACATCAAAATGTATCATACTGAAAATGAGGAAAAATCATCTATAGTTGAGAGATTTAATCGTACTTTAAATGAAAAGATGAGATTACAGTTTGAAGTGAGGGAAAACAAAAAGTGGATTGATATTTTACCGAATCTATTGAATGATTATAATTATAAAGATGTTCATCGTTCTATAAAGATGACTCCTGCTGAAGTCAATAAATCTAACGAAAGTGAAGTTTTAAAAACACTTTTCCCTCCTAAGAATA
Organism: Orius laevigatus; assembly: GCA_018703685.1. Taxonomy (NCBI): domain Eukaryota; kingdom Metazoa; phylum Arthropoda; class Insecta; order Hemiptera; family Anthocoridae; genus Orius; species Orius laevigatus. The sequence goes on from JAGWEN010001096.1 coordinate 17,313, forward strand.
AGAAAACCAATAAAATACCAAAAATACTTTATGATATTGGAGATCGGGTACGGATTAAGAGATTCAAAAAAACTTTTGGCAATAAATACGATCCGAATTGGACAAAAGAAATATTCGAAATCAGTTAAATACAAAATACCGATCCAATCACTTATAAAATTAAAGATTTAAATAATGAGGAAATAATCGGATCTTTTTACAAGGAAGAGTTGCAAAAAACAAAATTTTAAGAAAAAATGAAAATAAATTTTTTTCCATAAAATAAATAACAAGAAAAATGTATGATGATGATGGAAACGAACTAAAACCTTCTGCTCCAGAAGGTGATTATAAATATCAACCATTTCAACAGAATTTATATCCTAAAATAAATCTTCCGGCTTTCGATCAAAATAATTATAGAATTAACAGAATAATGAACAATTATAAATATTTGGAGGAAGAAAGAAAAAGCAGAGAGAAATCGAGGAAAAAATATTCTAAAATTATGAAAGCAATGTTTGGTACTGAATGTTTGATAACTGCTTCAGAAATAGCAACAATCGGAACATCTTTGGCTATACCAGTAATTATACCATTTAGCGTTCCAATATCAGTAGGACTGACTTTAGGGTCTTCTATTTTAAGATCTTCCAGTGGTTTTATTGTGAAAAAGATGAATAAACATTCAGCGATATCTTTACTAGCTAAGGCTTAACTCAATTCCATTGAGGAAAAGTTTACTAAAGCTATCAAAGACGGAAAAATAAGTGATGATGAATTTAATGACATCGAGCAGGAAATGAAAAACTACGAAAAAATGAAGGCACAATCTTTATCGGAATTCAAAAATGGAAAAAATAATTTTTCAGATGAAATGAAAACGAATTTGATTGAGAAAGGAAAAGATTTAGGACGTACTGAGGCATTGAATTCAATACGAATTAATAATTTTAAAATGTAAAATGTAAAAATCTTACAATTTTTTTATAGAAATAATTTTCTATAAAAATTTAAAAAATTTTTTTTTTCTAAAATAAAACATGAATAATATAAAAAATATTTTTGCTAAATACAATAACGAAATCGAAAGGTATCAATATCATACCATCCTTCCAATATCCAACACTAATCTGAATTCTCCTAACAAGAAAACGGAGTTTAAAATTGATTGCGAAGATGAGTTTATCGACTTGAAAAATGTTAAAGTTGATATTCAGGGAACTTATAAAGCTGGGGACAATGCGAAAAAGAATTTTAAAATGATTGATAATTTTCCCCAATTTTTATTTTCACGAATGGAGGTTAAAAAACATAATACAATTGTAGATGAAATTGATAATCCGGGTATAACAAGCTTAATAAAAGATATAGTATCTTATTCAGGACCGAAATCTACTAATGGAGAAGCAATTGTTTCAGGATTTAAATCTCGATTTGATGGAGGAGGAGGTTTTAACGCTCGCTGTTATCTTCATAGTTTTGGTCTAGGATTTTTTTCAAGATATTAATACGCCTCTTTACAAAGGAGGTTTTGTAATAACTTTCATCAGAGATAATAATGATAATGCTTGTTACCGATGGACAACTGGGGCTGATGCAGCTGCAGCAGCAACATTACCTCCAGAAATTAAAATCGAAATAAAAAGTTTGAAATTAATTGTACCTATTGTGGAATACGTTCATGATGCAAAAGTAAATCTCATTGCTGAACTAACTACAAAAACTGAATATTTGCTGCAGTTTATAAAGTATCAACTTATTGAACTTTCTAATGTTGTAGGAAAAACTTTAGCATCCGATATTACAAACATCTATCAAAATGTAGAAAATCCAGTATGGGCATTTATAGTCTTTCAGAGGAACAAACAAAATGATCAAAAAGAAAATAATAGTCATTTCAATAACGAAAAAGTCAAAAACTTCTGGTTAATGATTGCAGGAAAAAGATATCCTGAAGAGGCTCAAAATTTAGATTGGGATGGAGAAGATGAAAATTATATTTCAGCTTATAACGATCTTATTGAATTTTCAAAGCTGTACAAGAAAAACATCTCTCAACCTATTCTAGATTTAATTACTTTTAGTAGTATAAATTTAAATCATCAACCCAAAGCCATTTCATCAACGAAAACCAATATGATATTCAATGCTGATTTTCATGATGCGATTCCTGCTGCTAGTGGTTCTAAATCTGGTACGATCTGTCATGTCCTATTGTTATCTCCTGTAGAATTTAAACACTCTCCAATGAAAAACACCATTGAAAAAGTATAATTTCCGATAATAGAGTTTAACGTTTTTTATAAGATTAAAGTCTTATAAAAAAAATTTCTTCTAAATAAAAATGTGTTTATTAGGTTGTAAACATATTGTTATCAATAATTGCTCTTGTTTTGCTTTACCGTGGATTAATGAATCTTACAGATTAAGGTTCGATTATTTGGCTTTACATTTTGATGAAGAATGGGATAATTATGTTTCGGATCTATCAAATAAAAACAGAAAGATTTTAAAACTTCTTTATAACAAGGGTTTGAATCTTGATAAAGAATATTTGGGTAAAATTTTAAATAAAAAATATTTTACTCCAAAAGATAAAGCTATTATTGTATTTTTTGAAAAGAGAAAAAATTTTCCGTGGTAAATTAAATTGAATTTTAAAATTATTTGTTTCCTAAATAAAAACATGAATTCCGATTGTATGATGAAATTTTTTATCTTTTTGTCTTTCTGCCTTCTGTCTTCAAAAGCCGGTTTAATATGGTCTTCTGAAGAAGATTCTTCAGACTCGTCTGACGAATCCGAAATACCATCAACAACTACTGTACTTCCAAAAATTCTTCCTTATGCAAATGATGGTGCCCCTGTTCAATATAATACGATAAAAGATATTTCGAAAATTCCTAAAACCCAACTCTATATCTTAGAATGTAAGGATATTGTTGATGAAAATGGTAATATAACAGGAAACCATTGTTATAAAGTTCCTTATCCAATTGATAATTCAGCATTATGGAGAAGAACAATAATTAAATCTTAGTTCCTTTAAAAAGCCCTCAACAAATTTTATATAAAGTACATGCTTTATATAAAATAATTCAAAAGTACTGTTTTCATAATTTTTTATTAAAAAAATTGATTTTTTTTAAATTTATCTGATAAATAAAACAATGGATAGAGAAAATATTATTTCAAAACTTAATTTTGATGGTTGTTCTGATGAATTAAAAGAACAAATTATTCAATATTTTAGATCTCGTAAAGAACCAAAAGACCGTATTCCAGGTCCATGTATTATGACTCCTTTGATTTATGGAGAAAGTGCAAAAACTTTTTATTTAGATAAATACAAAAAGGAATACTCATCTGAAATTCATTCTTATCTATCAGCTTATCAACAATTGCAAGCGAAAATTTTTGATTTTGTTAAAAACGAAAAAAAATTAAAGGAATTAGGTTCTGATTTTCTCAAAATGGATAAATCATTTCGAAATTTAATCAAACCTTTTGCAGTTGATTCTGATTCTGATTCTGAATAATAGGTTTTAAAAATCATAAGTAACTACTTTTATATAAAGATCTTTCTTTATATAAAATAAAATTATTATTACCTATGTGGTTTTAAAAACCGCTTTAAAAAAAAGTATAAGTAGGTCAAAAAAATCAGCGGAAAAGTGGGAGAAGGATGAAATTAATAATTTTGTTAAAATATGTTTTGGGTCAAATGTAAGTTATGAATTTTAGTGATATATTTTCGTGGATGATTGCAAGTTGAAAATTTTATAGAAATTTTTGTGGACAAATCCAAGTTGAGAATTTCAATGTAAAGTTTTCTGGATAAATCAAAGAACAAAAAATAAAAGAGACCAAAAAAATAGGATCGAAAATGACCAGTAAAAAATCATTGAATTTTGTGAACAAATTCAAGTTGATAATTTCAATGAAAATTTTGTGGACAAATTCAAAGAACAAAAGTATTTAGGGTCAAATGTAAGTTGAATTTGTCAATTGGGAAATTTTAGGATCAAAATCAAAGAAGGCAAAGGAGGTGGTCCAGCTCACCCATAATATATCTACTGTTATCAGATTAGTACTTGATTCTGCAAGAATTTGCTTTAGATAATCATTCGTTTGCAAAACCGCGACTCTTAAAAAAATTTCGTGGAAAAATTCCGCTGAGGTTGCATTAACCTCGTGTAATTTTGCAATAAAATCCAAAATTTTCCACGGGTTGTCGGTCTCGAGGACGGGTAGCCCTTTTACCACGTCCTCGAGATGACGTGGGAATTTTTTTTCAGGAGGGACAGGGGCTGATGCACTTGAACTTCGTGCTTGGGACCCTTCTGGCTGCGAGGAGTCCTCCTTCTGTCTCCTGAGGCGACTGATTTCATTCATCTTCTCAACCTTTTGAGCCTGTAGCTGCGCGTTCTCAGCGAGCGCGCTACTCAGCTCAGATTGCTTCGTTATAAATGCTCTCAATTCCGCGAGCTCGTCTGCAAGTTTTTTATTTTCCGCCACTAGAGCAGAATTCTGCTGAGTCACCTTCTTGAGGTCATCAGCAACTTTGCAAATTTTGTTGTGCAATATCTCGGGAGCCAGCTTACACGCCGTACACTTCCAGGCCGCCCTGGCACCCTGGTCTTTTTTAATGTAGACTTCTTTAGCTTGTAAATTACTGCAGGCAAAATGAAAGGCCTTTTTGCAATTGGCGCATTCTGCTGCGTCCTCCCCTTTTTTTTTGATAAGGGGTTTCGCATCCAGCGCAGTTCGCCATGTAATCAACTGCGAAGGAAAACTAAAATTCTAGCGAATTTCTCGAAATTTGAGAAAAGAGAAAAAAATCAAAACAGAAAAACAGATAACTAATCTTTTATCTTCTGACAAATGGAAAGGATTACGCCTTCTATCGCGAACCCGGAAGCCTGACCTTGGGCCTTCCTGCGAAACTTTCCGAATCTTCTTCGAAGAGAAAAAAAAATCAAACCAATTTCCTCTTTTTTTTTGGAAAACTGAGGGGGGGAAAAATATGTACATAAAAACCTTAAAAGCTAACCAGCACCATGCTTATTTACAAAATTATATACAACGATCTTAAAAAAATAAAAAAATAAAAACCAAAACACCTTTTTTCACACACAAATAAAAAACCATGCTCTGCTACCAATTTGTCATGTACCTCTGGCCAAAAGAGGTAATAACAAGAGGGTGAGAGGAAAAAGGGGTTTTTGGCAGAGGGGGAGGTCTGCGGATGCGGTGCCGAAGATACGGCAGAGCACTGGGTGTTCAGATGCGTCGACGGAGATCGAGAGAGATGGCTCTGGAGGAGGAGGTTTGAAAGGCAAGGTGGTTTGATGTGGCTAGAGGAGTGGAAGGAGTGGGTAATGGACAGGAGATATTGGCAGGCGTTTAATGATTTTTGTCGGGACATGTTGAAGAGGAAAACGACGGGGACAGGAAATAGGAGAGCTGCTGTGTAGGATGGGAGGGGGAGAACAGGCGGGGCGAGGCTTTTTGACAGCGCGTTGCTGCGGTCCACTGGGGGGCCCGGGGAGTTTTTTCTTGTTTTTGTATCTGGGCCCCCGGATAAGCGTCCGGTAGACGGGGGGACATCCGAAGTGGATTAGGGCGTCTCGCCCCGGTTGGTCAGTGGGGGGTTTTTAGGGGATATTCTTGTGGGTTATTGTTGTTGTCTAGTTGAGTTTTGTTGTTGTTGTTGTCTTGGCTGTTGTTTTATTTAGGTTGGTAGATTGTTAAGTTTTTGATGTTGTTGCGACTAGTTGGTCACAAGTCCGTGCGTAGGGATGTGGCGACCCCACCGCTTAAACAGTCAGCCTCTGGCTCTCCAGGTTGGGGAGTTTTTTCCCCCACCTCCCCTTCCCCATCCTTTCCTATCCCCCACTATTGGGACCAGCCCCCCTCCCATAAGTGGTCCTGGATACCGGATCCGCAGCCCCTCAGGTAACGGGCGAAACCGGTAGAGGGAGCCTCGGCTCCTTCGGTGCTCGATCAGTGGCACTTAAATCAAGCTGAACTACGGGATGACGTCTCTCGGGCCTCTCCCCGGGGGGCGTCGTGCGGTTGGATTCGTAGTGGCTGTGGTTTGCAGATTCCTCTCGGACTCAGCTGGAGGTCCCGGTTGACCAGAGCCGCGGTCGGGGCAACCTTCCCCGATCGTCTGGTAGCTGAGGGAGGCGGAGCCTAGGTTTCGTCTCGTTTTAGCGACTTGGTCAGTTTCGACCTGCCCTTCAATGGGCCAAGCGGGGATGGGCCTTTCGTCGGCAGGGGAGCTGCAGTCGAAAGGAACATCCCTATCTTGTAAATCTACTCCCCTCACGGGGGGACCCAAGGTTAATAGAATACCAGGTTGCCCAATAGTAGGTAAATAAACAAAAAAATAGGGAGCACCCCCCCGTTCTTCACCCCGTCCTTCCCCCTCCTTCGTTATACGTCACGATATGGTCAGGAGACAATGTTCCTGTGGATTTTCCTACCTGCTTGCCCTTTTTTCCATCTATTTTTAACTTTTCCGTTACTTTGTGTTGGACTCCGGTCGTGAAACGTTCAAACCAATTCTTTTCTGTATTATTAAATCGCCTTACTGTTTGTTTTTTCTTAATATTTTTATTTTTTAACTAGTTTATTACGTATTTTAGTAGTTATAGTAGTTAGTTCTTTTAAGTTTAGTTAAGTAAGTTGTTTTAGTATTATAGTTTAAGTTTTTGGTTTGTTTTTCTCTTCTTGGAGTGTCATCAAAACCCATCGAAGTTCCTATTATCAGGGTAAGTAAGCATCAATCATAATAGTCCATATTTTAGTGCAAAATTTGTATTGTAAGCTCAGACAGCAGACCCCTTGCTCGATTTCCTGTGCTAAAATTTTCTGTAGCTTATGAATTTTCTGGAAGGTATTTAGGTAGGTATGTACCTATGCATACTGGCTGTGTATGGATGTTTTTCCCAGAAAATTCCTAAATTAAGTAATGCACTATGATAGAGAAGAACTGATGATGGTGAACACTTTACTTTCAAATTTTCACTGTGTTATTCCATTTTCAGGAGCAATGAAAGGCAAGAAAACAGGTGTATATTGTGCTATGGCACTGTGTAAAAATAGCTACAAATACCGGGATAGAGACCCTCAGAAAATATTAAGCTTTCATACGTGAGTTCTTTCATATTAGACTTGTTTCCTTAACTAATGTTAAATTCTTGTAGATTTCCTAAGGATCCATCTGTTCGTAATTTGTGGATTCGCCTGTGTAAGAGAGAAGACAAATTCAACGCAGACACCAGTGTACTCTGCTCGGATCACTTTAAACCAGAAGATTTCCAGAGGGATCTCCAATCTGAACTGTTGAACTTGCGACCAAAAAAAAGGCTATTTCCTGGTGTTGTGCCGAGTCTCAACATTCCGAATGATCCACACATTCCCAAGAGTGATTCTGCGATTAGGCGACAACAAAAGATGGAAGCAAGGCAATCTTTAGTGGTATGAAACATTTGGCTAACAATAAGTGTTATGAAAGGTTAATTTTAAAAAAATGTATTTTGTAGGCCAAACAAGAACTTGTTCAATCAGCGATTTCTTCATCAGCTTCTACATCGGCAATGCCTTCAACATCGGCAATGCCTTCTACTTCGGCAATGTCTTCTTCATTTGTACCGACTGAAATGGAAGTAGATACTATGCAACCAGACATTGAGACTGTAACTATAGACTACAAAAAGCTTGCCTCTGAACTCCAACAGAAAAACGTCGCCCTACAACAGGAGCTCGAAGAGCAAAAAAGGAAATCCAAGGTTGCTTCTTCCAGTTTAAGAAAATCTAAAGCCGTGTTAAAAAAGTACATGTTGGACATTAAAAAACAGAAAGAAACCAACGGCAAATTAAAAAAAGAAGTCAAGCGACTTCAACAGCATGATAAACGATTATCCAATGTCTCTTTCACCGAGGAAGTCTGCAAACTGCTTGGACAAAAATTCACCGAGAACCAAATCAAGTTGTTGCTAGGAAAGCAAAAAAAAGTTCATTGGACCATGGAGGAAATTTCAAAAGCTTTTACGCTTAGGTATCTAAGCAAAAGAGCATATGTTTATGTACGAGGCACACTAAAAATTCCACTACCTTGTGAGTAATTACTTTTTCTACACCTGAATATTATGTTGCTGATTTCTTATTTTTATTTTAGCAATTTCCTCCTTACAAAAATGGGCGAAAACGATCGACATGCGACATGGTTTACTGAAAGATGTCCTTCGTGTGATGTGGTCAGCGGGAAAAGCCTTGGACCAGTTTGGAAGACTTACAGTTCTCATGTTTGACGAAATGAAAGTTGAAAGCACTCTAGAATATGACCAATTAGAGGACCGCATCGTCGGTAGACACAACCAGATGCAAATTGTCATGGCAAGGGGGTTATGTAGTAAGTGGAAGCAACCCATTTATGTTGCCTTCGATCAAAAGATCACAAAAAATATTTTCTTTGAAATTGTTGAAGAACTCAACAAAATTGAATATTGTGTGGTTGCTTGTGTGTGTGATATGGGGTCTAACAATGCCGAACTATTTAGGGAATTAAATATCAATCATCTGAACTGCTTTTTTAAAATGCCAAATGAGCAGGAAATAGTATTTTTCCATGATGCCCCCCCCTTGTTGAAGCTAGTCAGAAATTGGCTACTTGACACTGGCTTCGTGATTAATGGGCTTGAAATTAGTAGTGAGCCTCTTAAGGCCCTTGTTCACTCCCAAGCCAACGAACTTAAAGTTTGTCATAAATTGACCAAAAAACATGTGGAATGCGAAAAAAGCCAAAGACAGAATGTTTCCTTGGCTAGCCAATTGCTTTCGCACACAACTGCGACTGCGCTTATCCATTATGGGCCGGGAGTGGACAAGGAATTGGCTAAAAACACTGGTGAGTTTATTGAACAAATGAACAATTGGTTTGATCTGATGAACTCTCGAGTTCCAGGTGTCACCACAACTCCATACAAAGCCCCATATGGAGACATAAGATTTTTAAATCAACAAAATGAATTTTTGGATGAATTTTTTAATGTAATGAAGAATCTTAAACTAAATACCCCAAAAAAAATTACCACGAAATTTCAAAAAGGAATTATGCTCTCCATCAATGCATTGAAAAAACTGTTGGAGATAGTAAACAAAAAAAATGTTAAGTACATTTTAACTTACAAAATAAACCAGGATGCTTTGGAAAATCTGTTTTCCCAAATTAGGACCAGGGGAGGGTTGCATGACACGCCATCCCCTTTAAATGCTCTTTATAGGTTGAGAATGTTGGTTCTTGGAAAGAATGAGGGCATAGTTGCGGCTAATACAAATGTAGTGCCTGATACGACTGAGGAGTTTGTTGTGGCTTCATGTTTGAAAAGAGCTGGAATCGTAGTTCCACTAGAAGATGTCAACGATGATAATGTACAAAATTCTGATTCTAGTGAAACCGATACTGCCAGCGAGGTATCAGCATCTGTTTCATCCAATGAAAATAATTTACTAACAGAAATGGACGAGGATGCATTAAGATACCTCGCTGGCTGGATCGCAAAAAAATTTCCTGATTTAGGTCTGGGCAATTTTAGCCATGAATTGGTTGAGGAGCATCAGTACTCTCTTCCTCCTTGGGTACAGCACCTTTCCTATGGAGGGTTGACTGTCCCCAAGGAGCAATTTTACGAACAAATAAAAATGGTCGAAAAAATATTTAATAAAGTATACACAACAGAAATATTAAATGAAAAAAATATTACCAAAATGATAACTACATAACTGTATAATAAATCGGATGGGGATGGCGCTTGATAAAGAAGTATTATTAAGTTATGTCAGACAAAGGATTTTTATTAAAATAAAATATTTAAACATTAAATACGAAGAAGATAAAAAAATCAAAGAAAGAGCCAAAGCTCTCAGAAAATTAACAAAAACAGTTTAGGTTTCTAATATGTATGTTGTTATGTATGTACATAGTTCTATTGTATTTGTATGCTTTATATTTGTATATTTTGTTTGTATTATTATTTTATATTTGTATTTTTATGTCATGTAAATAAATCTTTAAAACTATTACATTCAATTATTTTAAATTTTATAAATCTTTTTATTGAGTCTTTCTTCTCTTTATCTTAGAGAATATCATTCTTAATCAATAAAAACGCATTTTTATGAAAGATATTAGTTTTTTCTTACTGAAAAACAAAGAAAATTAACTCAAAAATGAAGAAAGTAATGGAACTTGTATGCTAAATGTTGACGCTAGCACTAGGACTACGTCATAGTAGGTAAGGTGGGGATGGAAGCTAGTGGGGGGAAAAATCGTCAACAAAGGACTATTACCCAACCTTGTATTCTATAAACCTTGGGGGGGACCGAGATGGCCGAAAGGCTAGGCGCGGTCCTTAAACAAAGAGATGTGTGGAAGACTGTCCCTATCTACTGGGACTTGTGTTACCGACTTGGAAGCGACGACATCTTGAATTTTTAAGGTAGGCCGTTTGTTTTCTTTTTTGGTGGTTTAGAGGTGGATTTCGGTGGTTTTTTCGATTGGAATCGTTTTAGAAGGATTTGAGTCGTTGGTTTTGACTGAGGAATTTTTATTTTTATAGTTTTGTAACGATTTTGGATCCCCATTTTAGCCCCATTAGTTGTTTTCATAAAAAGGCGGCCGCCCCCAACGCTGCGAGTGGCGAACCGTCAAGTTTAAATAGAAACTTAATAGAACGATATAAACGTTGATTAAAGATTTTGTTTGACGATTCAAGTTTGTAAAGGTGGTTTAACCTATTAATGGATCAGTCTAATTAAAGAGTAATCAGTTAGTTAATGACATAATGTTGAATATTAAAGGTATAATTAAAGTTTGAAGCAGTGAGTCCCGACGCGTCACTTTTCACTTATTTTCTTAAGTACGCCTAGGGAACGCCATAAGAGCAGACACAGGCTGGGCACTATGTGTGTCCGATCCCGAGAACGAAGGAGTTCTCCCGAAGTTGACCTGGCTTGCGGACCACAGTTGTTCTAACGACTGCTGGAGATAAAGAGCGACCTTTGCGTCACGCCATATTTCCTTCTATCCCTTACGCCTTGAGGAACCTTCCATTGTTCACACTACCTTGCCTTTGGTAGCGCTTTGGGCCCGGTTGGTATCCGATTGGCGGGTGCGTGCTCCTCAGTCTTCGACCACTGTTCACACTACCACGCCTTGGTAGCGCTTGGGCCACGGTTGAATGTCGAGTTGAGCTCCCGGTTAGGAATAGTAGTAGGATGGTCCTTCGGTACCTGTTGTCTCGTTTAAGATTTGTTTCAGAATAATCGGTTTAGAAGTCGGGAAAGTATAACGTCGAATCTACCCCCTTGGAGACAGGAGACGAGCAGCTCGTAGAAGAGAAAATTGTCGAATCCTTGGAGTAAAGAGATCCAATTTCCAACGTCGCTGGCAGCCCTAGTCGTCCCAATAGATGTCGATCAGCTTTCGCCCTAGACTCAACCGCCAAGAAGAGAAATCCTCAGATTGAGAAGACAAGGTCAGAGACGACTTTTGTAGAAAGAAAAGATTCTTTAAAGTTTATTATTTAAAAGTTAATGTCGAGAATTCCATTAAATTTGCAAGAGAATTTTAAATTGTTTGTTTTGTAAAGTTCAGATCAACTTTAATAAATATTGTCGAGAAAGGGAAATCTGAATTTAGAGTAATTTCAAGTTTAAATTAATTAGTTCGTTTTATTATATTTTGAGTTTAAGTTTTATATCGATTACAAGAATCTTTTATCAGTGTCTAATTTTTTCACACCTTTGGCTCGCTCTTGGTTGCTCTCGAAGATACCGCTCGATTACCACGTATACCAAATTGAAGGAAACCATTTGTGAAATTTCCCACCTCAAAGGAGGATTGGTTCAAAAGGGAAAAGATTACAGTTTTAAGTGTCCGAAGTTTCAGGACAGGTGTTGGGTTAGTTAGTAAGTTTAGGTTTAGATTTAGGATATAAGCGCTTGTTTTAGCAATTTTTTGCTAGTCTCCAGGTGTGGAGGGCGTTTGGTTTTTTCTATTTAGAAAAAATTTGGAGTAAATCGAGCCATTTTTGGCCGATTTACGACGTTTTTAGGTTTTTGTGGACGAGGGGTTTTTTCCGTGTGTGGTTCTCGTGAGGAACGAGAGGTGGATCAGCTCCTGGTAGCAGTACGGCCTAGCGGTCGTGGAAATCCAGGTGGCAGTGAACCGAGTAGGTTCCCTTGAGGGTTACCCGAGGTCGGGTTTGGCGTTTGTTATTGTTTTTTGTTTTTGTTATTGTTTTTGATTTGGAAGGTTTTCGAAGGTCGACGAGGTTGTCGAGCGGCAGGTTTACCAACGTTTTGTCGGTGATCGAGGAGGCAGTGACCCGAGGAGGTTCCACTGAGGGTTACCCGAGGTCGGGATTGTTGTTGTTATTGTTATTGTTTTGGTCAGAAGGAAATCTAGGAGGTTTTCGAAGGTCGACGAGGTTGTCGAGCGGCAGGTTTGCCAACGTTTTGTGTGTGATCGAGGAGGCAGTGACCCGAGGAGGTTCCACTGAGGGTTACCAGAGGGTTTGTTGTTGTTTTTATTTTTGTTTACTTTGGTCGAAGGAAGGTTTTGTTTTTGTTCGCGGTTCACGGACAGGAAGCCAAGGACGGAGTCAGGAAGTTGTCGGAGGGGTGCTCCAGACACTTTTTGTTATTGTTTTGATTTTTTCGGGAGGTTCCGTTTCGAAGGTGCAGGTTGTCGGGCAGGCTAGCCGACGAGCGTAGCACATTTCGAGGAAGTTGTCGGAGAATATTACTCCATACCAAAGGGGTAAGTGGCTGATAACAGCTAAGGCTGGTCAGGGGTTGTTTTTTGGGTGCTTCGGAAATCAAGTCCTCAAGTCCTGAGGGACTTAGCGGCGATTTTCGTTGATTTTGAGGTCCCGAGGTGTCAGGGATACAGAGGTAGAAAGGAGGTCGAATTTTTCGAGAGGCTCGGCAAATGGTTTCCTCTTCTTAATTGGGCAATTAAGAAGCTATTAAGTGGCAATTAACTAAATTGTCACAGGAGACAGGAGTGTATAGGAGGTTGATTTTTTGGTTTTTTAAAGATAACTTCCGTTCTAATTAACGGAGAAGGATGAGCGAGGTACCGATGGATTCGGGAGGAGAAGAGGTAGAGAGTGGAGGCAGAGGCGAAGACCCGAGGTCGATAGCGGAGGAGCTGCTGGCGGTAGAGGAGGGAGCGGTTGGCGGAGCGGGCCAAAAGTTGCTTGCAGAGGCTCGGCCAGCTGTACAGGAGCAGGAGCTTGAGTGGGATGCTTACGGGGAGCAAATTATCCCCGACCAGGGGACCCCGCAGAGGACGCCCTCAATGAGGAAGAGGATTAGAGAGGACGAGGAGGCAAAAGGCAATGTTGGAGAGCTCCTCCAGAGGGCTCTCGATCTCGAGAGGGACGCGATGGCGTTTCTTGGGGACCCGAAATCGGCGGGACAACAAGCAAGAAATCGCATGATGAAATTCGTGACGGGGATGGGGCAAGTTTTTAAAGAGATGACGGCGGCTGTCCTGGCGATGGAGTCGAGGGATACGAGGAGGTTTGCCCTCGCCCCTCAGTCCCCAGGTCTTCGAATATACAATCGAGGATTAGAGAGGACCTGAGAGGAGAGGACCTGGCGAAGAGGATCGAGGAGGTAGGCGACGTGGCGAGGGAGGTACGCTCCTGGGGAGGAGTTCCCCAGGAGCTGGAAAGCCGCCTCCGGGCGATTGAGGGGAAAACTGTGGAGGAGAGCACAGTAAGGGAAGCGGCCGAGAGTAGTGTGAGGAAGGTATGGGAAGATATAACTCCCAGCATCCAGGCGGAAGTGCGAGCTCAGGTGAGGGCGACGCTGGAAGAGATGCTGGGAGGGAGAAAGCTGGAGGAGATGAGGGAGGTGGGAAAAAGGGTAGTTGAGCAGGTTAAGGAAGCAGGAGAAGCGACGAGGTCGCTCACAAAAGAAATGGAGGTGATTAATGGGATGAAGGAGGTGATTAGGGGGTTAGAGGAACTAAAAGAAAAGGTAGAGAAGGGAAAAAAGAAGACCCCTTCCTCGTCCAGGCCGGTGCTACGCGTGGTGGCGAAGGAAGGAGAAAAAGTAGGCTCTGAGGTAAGGAAGGAGATGGAGGAGAAGGTGAAGACGACAGGAAGGGGATGGGAGGTAGTAGCGACGAGAACCGGGAGAAGAGGTGTGTATGTCGAGGTGCCTAGGGAGGAGGCGGTGGAGAAGATAAGGGGCGACCCGGTCTGGGAGCAGGCGGGTTTGCAAGTAGAGCAGATGGCGAAGAGGGTGCCGTGGGTCACCATCCACGACCTGCCGGAGGAGACCTCGCAGGAAGAGCTCCTGAAGGAGTTGGGCGAGGGAGTAGCCATAAAAATATGGAGGCAGCCCAGAGGAGGGAGGAGGCAGGTCGTGGTGGAGGCCCCGGCACCCAAGAGGAAGGAGCTACTTAAGAGGGAGAGGGTAATGATGGGATGGGCCTCATGCAGGGTGGAGGATTTCACAGTCCTCCAGCAATGCATGAGGTGCCTCGGCCTGGGCCATGGGGCGAGGCAGTGCAAGGGCAAGGTAACATGCCAGAGGTGCGGTGAGGGGGGGCATCTGGGGGGCCAGTGTGAGAAGGCGCTGAGGTGCGCCAACTGTAAGGGGGACCACTCATCCAGGTCCTGGCTGTGCCCGGCGTATGTGGCGGCGCGGAGGGCCTGGATGAGGACGATGGATTATGGGAAGTAGGTCGGGGTTAAGGGTGGGACAGGGAAATTTGGGACACGGGAGGGTGGGAGCCGACGAGATGCGGCTCCTGGCGGCTGAGAGAAGGCTTGACCTTCTCTTACTCCAGGAGCCGTATTCACAAGGGGGGGAGGTAGTGGGGTTTGGGTTGGGGCACGTGGTGGTTTCACAAGGGGATCGGCCAGAGGCTGCGATCGTGGTGTTAAACCCTGATCTCTGCGTGGTTAGGCAGGGGGACCTATGCAGCGACCTTATGGTCGTTGCACGGGTATCGGGAAGAGGCATGGAGGAGGTGACCTTCATCAGTGTATACTTTCAGTACGGGGAAGAACGAGCTCCCTACGTGAGGGAGCTGGAGAGGATATTAGAGACGCTGGGGGGGGCAGGAAGAAGGGTAGTAATAGGGGGGGATTTAAACTCGAAATCAGAGTTCTGGTTTAGCGGGTCGAGGGATGAAGGAGGAGAGCTGGTGGAGGCTCTGGTGATTGACAGGGACCTTAGGGTGGAGAACTTGGAGGGTAGGCCCTTCACGTTCTCCAACTGGAGAGGGGAGTCAAATATCGATGTCACCCTCTCGGGGGTGGGCATGCGAGGGAAAGTTAGGGGCTGGGATGTATTGGAGGGGGTCGTGTCCAGCGATCGCCGGGCGATAGTTTTCGAGGTAGTGGGGCCTCGCCCCAGGGGTAGGGAGGCCAGGCCGAGGAAAATTGTGGATTGGAGAAAATTTAAGGAGGAATTAGGTAGGATGATTCAGGGCCGGGTGCGGACCGGGGAGAGTGTGGAGGAGGAAATTGAATGGATAGAAGAGGTAATAAAGGAAGCGACGGGGAGAGCGGAAGGAGGACGGTGGAGAGAGAGGAAGCAGGCTTGGTGGTCGCCAGAGCTGGCGGCACTGAGAGAGGAAGCGATGCGAAAACGAAAGAGGTTTCAGCGGCTTTCGGAGGAGGAAGATAGGGAGAGAGCCAGGGTAGAGTGGGCTGCAGCCCAAAAAGCCTACAAGAAGGCGGTAAAGGATAGGAAGAAGGAGAGCTGGGGGGAAAGGGTATTGAGGGAGGGGAACATATGGGGGATAGGTTATAAGACGGAAATGGGAAAACTAGGAAAGTATGGGTGGGAGGCGCTGCGTGCGGGAGAGGGGTTTCTCCGGACGGACCGGGAGATCACGGAGGCCTTCCTCGATAAATGCGTCTCCCGGGACGTTGCCGAGGAGGAGACCGAAGAGCAGCAGCGGGTTAGGCAGAGGGTAAGGGAGGGAAGGGAAGGGATGGGTGGGGGGGCCGACCTGCCGGAGTTCATGCCGGTGGAGGAGGACGACGTCTTCAGGGCGGTTTTTAGGAACAACGGCAGGAAGGCCCCAGGGGTTGATGGGATAACAGGACGAATGATTCAAAAAGGGTATGAGTGTTTGAGTGAGAGTCTAGTGTGGTTGTTTAATGAGTGTGTGAGTCAGAGGGTCTTCCCGAGGAGGTGGAAGGAGGGCCGGTTGGTTATGATTCCCAAGATGGGGAAGGACCTGACGGAGGTTGGGGGATATAGGCCGGTGTGCCTCCTCCCCGTCCTCGGGAAGACCTTGGAGCGAATTGTGTTGGAACGAATGTCCGGGGTTATTGAGAGAATGGAGTGTGAGTCACAGTACGGTTGCCGCAGGGGGGCCTCGGTTGATGACGTCCTCCTCGCCCTTAGGGGAGAGGTGGGGTCGTCGGCGGAGGCCTACGTCGTTGGCGTCTTCTTCGATGTGGAGGGGGCGTTCGACAACCTGTGGTGGCCGTATCTGAAGGAGCGATTATTGGGATTGGGTGGGAACGATGAACAGTTTGACATGTTGTGTGCGTATCTGAGTGAAAGGAAAATGGAACTGGAGATTGGTGATAGCAAGTGTGTACGAATGGCTGAGAAGGGGGCGCCCCAGGGCTCCGTCCTGGGGCCCTACCTGTGGTGTATGGCGTTTAATGGGTTGGTGTGTGAGTTGAGGGAAAGGGGGGTGTATGTTTTAGCGTATATGGATGATTTGTGCGTGTTGGTGAAGGGTAATTCTAGGGCAGAGGTGGAGCGAAAAGGGACGGAGGTGTGTGATTTTGTGTGGGGATGGTGTGAGAATGTCAAACTGAGAGTGAGTGAGGCAAAAACTGTGTGTTTGATGCTGAAGCGGGAGATCCGACGTCGAGGGATGACCCGAGACGTCGGTAGAAGGACAGAAGCTATAGACCAAGAAATAAAAATGCCCAGTGCTCTGAACGAGTACGGGGGAGAGAGGAGTGTGTGTCGGTATAGACGGACGTATGTTTTCGCCTCATCGCTCGCACACTCGCGACTCCCCCGTCTCTTTATTATCTTACCTAAAATGTGAATATACCATATATGTAATATATATTGGTATAAGCCACGTATCCTGAGAAGGGTATTCGAAGCTTGCCTCCGAGCGGTACACGTGCCGCGGTGAAGGCGAACAAGCGCTATAGACCAAGAAATAAAAATGCCCAGTGCTCTGAACAAGTACGGGGGAGAGAGGAGTGTGTGTCGGTATAGACGGACGTATGTTTTCGCCTCATCGCTCGCACACTCGCGACTCCCCCGTCTCTTTATTATCTTACCTAAAATGTGAATAATATACCGAATATATGTAATATATATTGGTATAAGACACGTATCCTAAGAAGGGTATTCGAAGCTTGCCTCCGAGCGGTACACGTGCCGCGGTGAAGGCGAACAAGCGCTATAGACCAAGAAATAAAAATGCCCAGTGCTCTGAACGAGTACGGGGGAGAGAGGAGTGTGTGTCGGTATAGACGGACGTATGTTTTCGCCTTATCGCTCGCACACTCGCGACTCTCCCGTCTCTTTATTATTTCACCTAAAATGTGAATAATATACCGAATATATATAATATATATTTGTATAAGACTCGTATCCTAAAAAGGGTATTCGAAGCTTGCCTCCGAGCGGTACACGTGCCGCGAGGAAGGCGTACAAGCGCTGTAGACCGAGAAATGTACACAACTTGAGAAAGAAACGCCCCACGGGTGTGTGCGCACGCAAACGAGCGGGTCCCGCACCGAGTCCGATTCGTCGGGCTTCGAAACGGCGACCTGCCCTCTTGCGCGCCTCGCCCTAGCTTTTTCTCTGTGAACGTTCTCTCTAAGTCC
Organism: Orius laevigatus; assembly: GCA_018703685.1. Lineage (NCBI taxonomy): Eukaryota > Metazoa > Arthropoda > Insecta > Hemiptera > Anthocoridae > Orius > Orius laevigatus. Next base: position 35,207 of record JAGWEN010001096.1, read on the forward strand.
GTAACTGCCTGCCGATGATAGTCGACACGAGGGTGACTGCAGCATTCTCGTTCGACTCGGCGGTGTAGAGGACGAGAGACGTCATGAAAACGTGGTGCATGGGGTCTACATTTTTTATTTTCCGATCTAGCGTAGTTGTTTACCGGTAAAACGCGATTTTTAACTTGTGATTTTTAATTTTTTTTCTTCCTTTTTTTAATTTTTATTTTAAAGTCCTACGAGCGCAGCTAGAAACCGGTAAAACGCGCGCGGTTTTATGTAAATTTCTATCTGTGTCCCTTTGGGCCTGGCCTTTCGGCGTCGCAGCAAGAATTACTTGCAGCCCGTAGAGGGCATTGGCTCGGCCGGTGGGGTGCGTCCGAGCCCGTCTCGCGTTTGTACGCGTCTCATGAGCGCGGTGCGCCACGGACCTGTACGTTTCGAGAGTCTCGGTTCTCTGAATTGCAACTGTACTCGCGGGAGGACCTTCCGGGGCGCTCTTCCCCTTGCGACCGCATCCGGCGAGGAGGAGGAGCGAGCCCGCCCCTAGAGGCAGGACGTCAGCTCACTCCCTCGCGCGTGTACGTGGCGCGAGAGTAGGGTGAGAGGCCTTCGAAGGTGGTATGTACCTCCTATAGGGTTTCGGCACTTGGCTCCGTTGTCCTCTCAGTCCGGACGGGACTTGTAAAAATTTTCCTTTTTTTTACCGGTTAACAGCTACGGTAATTGAGGAAGAGATAGAGAGAGAGAGCGAGTGAGAGAGTGATTTTCACATTTTCATTTCATCCGTTTATGTCGTATGTTCAATTTTTATTTATTTATTTTCTTTTTTTAGAAATCAGTTTTGTTTTGTTTTTTTTTTTTTTTTTTTTTTTTTATCTATTCTTTTTCACCGATCGGGTGGTGTTAGAGTTCGCGTAACGAGAAGGATACAGTGAAACTCCATCGCAGCGTACGTTAGATCCATTTTCATCACTTATACCGTATGTTTAATTTTTCTTATTTTTTATTTTCGAAATCGGTTGAGAAGCAGAAAATTTATGTTTGTGTGACCGATTGTTGTCATGCGTGACCAAAGCGTAGCAGTTTACCGGTATGAGCGTAGCGGTTTACCGGTAAAAAGTTTCTAAGTCCCGTCGATACTGGGGGGACAGCGGATCCAAGTGCCGAAACCCTATAGGAGGGTGGACCTCGTCGAGTCCGAAAGATGTAAAATGACATTTTATCGTACCCAAAGGGTATTCGAAGCCTCCCTTCGACCTTCGTGAAATTTATGCTTTTAATGAATTTTTGGAAAATGTTCATATATTTGAGGCTCAGTTCGGAAAGTTCGGGTGGCCACTTCCCTCCGGTTAGCACTATTTGTTTAATCAATGCCAATCTTTCTGAGTTGAAATAGCTACAGGTGAATATGACGTGCTCCCATGTCTGTTGTCCTCCCGTTTCGCAGTTGCAGTCTTCTTCTGTGATGACTTGTATGCGCTTGAGGTATACTTTGGTTGTACCATGTCCACTGAGAACCTGGGTCAACTTATGGTCGATGGCAAATTTCGAATTCATCGTTAGTTTATGGGTCAAAGGAAGACTCATTTCCAGCCTGGATGGAATTGTGGGAAAGAACTTTTTCGTATGAGACCCATTATTACTTTAATCCAAAGCTCTGCCCATTTCTTCAACATTTCGTCGTTTAACTTCTTCTTTATGTATGTAGCCGGTATGCTGGAAAGCTTATGTCGAGGTTGTCGTCTTTTGCTGCTTTTTTGGCTTCTTCATCCGCGGTCTCGTTTCCAAGTGTGCCAGAATGTGCTTTTATAACTTCAAGTGTATATTTTTTGTTCTCTAAGTTCTGTAGCCTCATCCTAATATTTTTCAGCCGTTTTTGTACCTTTTCCATTTTGAATTTTCATCAACGCCACTCGACTGTCCGTCCATATGGTGGCTCCTTCTAGGCTGTCACCTAGTTCTTGCAGGTTTTCACACCATTCAAGTGCTCTGTCGATAGCAAATAACTCAGCCTGGTTATTAGAGCACCAGGGCTCTAATTTGTACCTTTTTTTGCATACCGGTTGTTTGATCTGGTTAATGTAACTAACTAAAGAGCATCCTACTTTGTCGTCTATTCTGCTGCCATCGGTATAAATATTGACGTCGGTCGAAGTTTCCGTGTCGATTTGCGGTACAAAAGAAGGATGCAACCATCGTGAGGCTGGAAGAGCGTCGTCCATCGGGTACTCAGGGCCAGTTTGCGAATTTCTAATTTTAACGATTTCGTAGTATTCGGCTGTCTTCGTCAAGTACAAGTCAATCGGTGGATGGCCCGACAGCGTGCATGTGGCCTCGAAAGATATGGTACGATATCCTTTTATGACTCTTAAAAGCATTAATCTTTGGGTTCTACGTAGTAGTTTGATGAGCGTAATGTTTAAACCTCCGATCCATGTAGCGACTGCGTATGACATAATGGGTAACACAGCCCCTTTGTATATGATGTCCAGAGCTTCACTCTGGAGGCCCCAATACACTTTGGCAGATCTGGAGAGCATATTTATGAGTCCTGATGTCCGTTGGCATACCATCTCTACGTGTGCTTTCCATGATAGCCTCCTATCTATGATCACTCCCAGATACTTCATAGTTTCTACAACTGGAAGAAGTTCTCCTCCAAGGAACACTCGAAGATCTCGAGAGCAGCGACGTTTGGTGACTTGTAGAACCTGTGATTTTTTCGCGTTGAATACTATTTTGTTTCGGCGTGACCATGCTTCGATTTTCAGAAGATTTCTGTTGGCGGCGATTTGAAGGAGTCCCTCGTCTCTGTTTCGCACGATCACTAAGAGGTCGTCTGCAAAAGCAAAGAGGTGTACATCGTCTTCTTCTTCGAAGTCCAAAGTTAGAACCGTGTCGTATAAGATATTCCAGAATCCTGGGGCACAGCATGAGCCCTGAGGGCATCCCATTTCGGCCTTTCTAGTGTACTTCCCGTTCGGCGTTTTAAAGTCGCGTGTCTATCTTCGAAATAATTTCGCGATAGATTGAAAAGGTTTTTCGGCATTTGTTTTTATGTAATTGTTTAAAAATGGCTGGCCACCAAGCAGTGTCGAAGGCTCCTTGTACATCGAGAGAGATTTAAGAGAGATCTTTTACCATCTTCCATTCCCTTTTCAATGCAGTGTTTAACTGCAAGTAACGCATCAATGGTACTTTTCTGAGGTCGAAATCCAAATTGTCTTTCTGATAATAGGTCATACTTATAATGATGATGCATTATACGATCGATTAGGAGGCGTTCGAGGATTTTTCCCAGCTACCGGCAGCAAGCTGATGGGCCTGTATTTGTTAACTCTAGAGAGTTTTCCTTCCCAGGTTTCACAAGTAATATAAGCAGCGAAACTTTTCCAGATTTTCGGGAAGGTAGCTTTGTTTAAGCACTGGTTGTAAATTCCTTGTACCGTTTTCGGGTAGTTATTGAACACAACTTCCCATATTGACTTTGTCAGGCCATCCTCTCCAGGTGTCTTTTCTTTTGTTTCACTAATTGCTTTCCTTATTTCGCCAATCGTAAACTCGATGTCATCTTCAGTTTGAATTTCAACTTCATTTTCTGCGATTATCCTTTTATGGATATCTTCATTTTGATTTTGTCTTTGGGCACACACTTGTCCATTACCGCGTTAAGTGTTTCTTCGAAGTTCTTTGTGAAGGTTCCATCTTCCATTCTGATAGTGGTGAACGTAGTTGCTGTCCTTCTTTTCCCTGCTGCCATCTTGTAGGCCGCATTCCACGGTGAGTTTTTGCCAGTGATATTACAGAACTCTTTCCACGAATCCATTTTAGCGGTCTTAATCATTTCATTATACTTAATTTTTGCTTCCATAAATTCTTTTTTCCGATCTTGCCTTTCATCGTCGATAGTGGAGCGTTGATACTTCCTTCGCAGCTTCCGGACCATTTTTCTAAAAGCCGTCAATTCTTGGTTCCACCATGGGACCGAATTCTTCTTACTTAGGTGAGGTCCTTGTGAGTACCTAGGTATAGTATTATCGCAAGCATTACGGACGATACTCATGAAGTCTTTTGTTGTCTCATCAATATCTGGGCAATGAGTTATCAAAGTAGACATCTCAAGATCTATTTCTGATGTGTCGTGTAATTGTTCAGTTCCGGTCATTACTGAATGGCTCGCTAAGTATTCCTTTAATTTCAGAGAAACTTCCTCGATAAGTTTGCTCCAGTCGGCCTCTTTAATTTTGTATTTCATTGTCGAGCAGGGATAGTCCAGCGCGATAGTATCATTTCTGCAGTCGGTTACGTCGAAGGTGATCAGAGAGTGGAATGACGAGCACTGATCTGCGAGTTTTGTCCAATTTTTTTACAAGTTTGGCCATTCCAAAATTGCAGAACGTTACATCTATGTTGCTGGATCCCCTGCTTGTCTGGAAAGTGGGCATTCCATCATCTTCATTCATTATCAAGAGGCTCTTCTGCGATATGTACTCTTCAAAAGTCGATCCACGTTCGTCGGTGATTCGGTCGAACCACATCCCAGAACGCGAGTTGGAGTCCGCGCCGATTATGATTCGAGTTTTAGCGTAGTTATCTATAATGCTGGATATTTTTTTCAAGTCTTTTCGAGAATGTCGAGGGTTGGCCTGCCGGTTTCGGAAAGTAAGCGCTCACTGCTATAAAGGACGAGTCGTCTTTATCTTTGATCTCTACAGCGACGAAGTCTTCGTCGGAATATTGTGTGTACAGAATTACGTCTAAATTGGTGTTTGAGACTATGACGGCGGCTCTTTTACGGCCTTCGCCGTAAGAAAACAATCGCCATTTCTTCGGGACACCGGTGATTTGATCTAGTCGACAGTGCGGCTCTTGTACAAGGGCTATATCGACTTTTGTTTCGACATAAATTCGTAAAGCCCGCCCGATGCGCCAATCGATCTGTCCAAGTTGATTTGTACAATTTTATATTTCATAATCGATACTCTGCTTCACCCGTTCGATAATCCTCTGATAAGAGGAGCACTGGTTATCAAAGGCGGCGTGGTTTGTTGACACTTTTGTATCTCGGTCCGATTTATTAAAGAGTTGAAATGAACACAATTAACGCATTTATATTTCCTCTTCCTTCACTTTACAGGTCTTTAATTCATGCTTTCCACCACATTTTGGGCACGCCGTGTCATTTCGGCACGTACCCGAATGGTATCGACTGCAGTTAAAGCATCTTCGTACGTAAATGTTGTCAGCGACCCGACAGATGGACCATTCGATTTTCAGTCCGTTAGCGTTCATAATGTTCTTTCTTGTTTTCGGATCTACTTCATGGACTAGACGATTTGGCATGGTTTATCTTTAGAGGTAATTAACGCTTTGGTTTCGAACTTAAAGTTAGTATCACAGAATATATCAGGGTTTTGTTTTTACAATGATTTCTTTGGCGTTAGTCGAGTTTAACTCCTCAGGTACGTTATATATCATTAACCAGGTAAATTTTTTTCCTTAATTTTCGCTTGTACTTTTCTATCACATTGTTTGTTAATCGACTCGGCGAGCTTATCACTCTCCGACCTTGATCGAGTTTTGATAAGAATCCTGCCGTCCGAAATCTGTTTCATGGCCATAACCCCAACGTTGAG
>JAGWEN010001097.1:0-40750 GCA_018703685.1 Orius laevigatus
TTTCTCTCCTATATATTTTTCTTCATCAAAGCCTTTCCAATTCATATTTTTTTTTTTTTTTTTTAATTTTTGTATTTTTTCGTTTTCTCTTAATGTTTTCATTTTTTTTAATTAAAATTCTTTAAATATATGAGAGATTTAATTAACTTCTTCTTAATTTCTTTTGTTTTTTTTTTTATTTCTTTGGTTGTTTTGTTTTTGCTTTTCTAAAGAAATTATTTTTTGTAATTTACTTTTTATAAAAGTTGTAATCCTTTTTTTTTTTTTTTTTTTTTTTTTTTTTTCGTTATGTATTTTTTTTTTTTTCAAATTAGAATTATATTTATTTTTCATTCTACCTTTTCACATACCTTTAATCGTCTTTCTCTTCTTCCATATCTACTTCATCTCTTTTTTTACCATTTTTACTTTTCGATTTCTTTTTTTTTTTTTTTTTTGTTTTTTTTTTCTTTTTTTTTTTTTTCTCTTCTTGTATTTCTTTCTCTCTGTTTTTTATTTTTTTCTTTTCTTTTTTTTTTCTTCTTGTCCTTTTTTCTACCTTCTCTTCTTTCCGTTCTGAGAATCTTTCATGTTTCTTTTCTCCTTTTTTCTTAGATAGGTGGTCTTTTTCATAAAAAAAAGAGAAAAAAAAAGAAAAAAAAAAAAAATAAAAAGAAAAAAGAGAAAAATGCAGAAATAAAGCGAATGAAAAAGACAAGCCAAAACAAAAGGATATTTATAAAAAATTTAAATTAGTATTCCTTATCCCTTTATTAAATTAGCTAATTCAGCGCATATTCTTGTCTAGTTATATTCTTTATTTTTTTCTTCTCCCTGTCCCCAGTCTTCTTGATTTATCTTCAAAGTCTCCCCCGTGCCTTATGTCCATACATTTTTTTTTCCCTGATTTTCCTCATTTGGGGGTGGTTTTTTTTTTCCAATTTCTTTGGAATTTACTACGTCTTCTCGTGCTTACTTGGTTTGCATTCTCTGTTTTGTTCCAACAGTATCTCACTATAACTTCTTTTTTAGCCTTTCCCTTCCCCTATGTTTCTTCTCTTTTTTTTTCACCCACTTCTCTTCCCTCTCTTTGATAATTTTCAATTTTGGTTTTCTTTTAATGCTGAAAATCTTTATAGTAAATTTCTTTTTTTTTATGTTTTTTTCTACGTGATAGTTTGTATACAACAACAACTTAACCCAACAGAAGGAGGGGGAAATACGTGATGGGTTTGGGGTCCCTTGTTTCTGTATGCTCCGTTTGCTACGCTGGCAATGTGTGTGAGAGAGTGTCTTAACGATGCTGTGGTTTCGAGCTTCCTTCGGCGTCCACAATTGCTCCTCGCCATAATCGGAATGGTCATTGACGGACATCAGGAGTTCGAGCTGGCAGAGGACAGGGGCGAGAGTGCGCAGGTCAGAATATGATTGAATAGGGGAGAGTTTGTGGCAAGCAGGGGCCGACAATAAGCCTCATAGGTGGAAAAAAATAAAAAAGGGACCACGGTATGGAGCAAAGGGGGGGGGGCTGAACTTAGGCACAGAGTACTCGCATGAATCAGTCATGTGGTAGAAAAAAGATTATGTGAGGAGTAAGAACAATCAATTTACAAAGGTGGGGTTTGCTCTGGCGTGCTCGTGCTTTCGGCTGTCAAGGGCGGGGGGGGGATGAGTTCGTAGCTTGCGCTTGCTAAACATGTTTAGTACGTTGGTAGCCCAGCTTTTCTCATCCCCAGGGGCGCTAGGGAGTTGATTGCAGGCTAGTGTCTGCTGGGACTTGCTCCGCTTGTTTCTACAAGAGTCGTGTCACAGTGCCTTCTTATAACCTGAGGGGGGGGGGACAAATTCCAAATTGTCTTCCATTGCAAAAAGTCTGTAATTCTGTCCCTGACTGTCTCGATCGCTCAGACGAAAGCGAAACCTGTACAAAATGTAAGAAATTTGTTATTTCTAACTTTATTTAACAATATTAATCCATATAATATTTTATATATTTAGATACTGCTGAAAACCCACAAAAACCTGGCTGCTACAATCTTCCCGATGGAGAACGTTGCGGTTGTAAATCTTTTGGTTTGGAACGTCAGAGAGGAAATTGCATCGGTATTAATTTTATTTAAAAACAAAAATTTTAACTTTTATTTAATTTTTTTCAAAGACATCAATGAATGCGACATTTATGGAATTTGTGATCAAATTTGTAACAACACTCATGGCAGTTATCAGTGTGCGTGCCACGAAGGGTATAAGTTCAATGAACACAATATCTGTACAGTGGAAGGTAAGTTGAAGAATTTAATTAAAATTTGACTTTTTTATTTTTAATTTTAGAAGGTGAACCTGTGATGGTCTTCTCGGTTGGGAAAGCAATCTACAGTTTATATCTCAAATCGAATTATTATATGCAAATGGTTGAATTCAATGATACAGCAATGGCTGTGACTTACGATGGCCGACATGTGTACTACGCTTCCAAAATTGAAGGAGGTGGAAGCATCCAGAGGGCAAACGAGTTCGGAACAGAAAGAGAAACATTGCTTATTTCAGGTAAGAATTGTTTGTTCTGGATAATCTTAATTCTGAATAGGAGTTTCTGAGGTCGAGGACTTGGTCATCGACTGGATTACTAGAAACATTTACTTCACTGATTCTGAACGAGAGCATATTGCCGTTTGCTCTTTTGATGGGTCGAATTGTCTTCCAATTGCTATCGGCATCAAGAATCTTCGAGCGCTGGTCCTTTACTCCACTCAAGGGTATGGCTGCCGCTGGTTCATTTTTTTTAAATTAATATTTTTTAGATTGCTGTTTTTTTCAACTTGGGATATCTCACCGAAAATTGCGCGTGTCGATATGGATGGAAGAAATATGAAGGATTTGGTGACCGATAATATAATGTGGCCGAATGGACTCGCTGTGGACATTACAACTGATAGGCTCTACTGGACCGACTCCAATCTTGGAAGAATCGAGAGTATTAACTTAGATGGAAGTAAAAGAATGGTAAGTTGTTTTTTAAATTTATCTTTAAAAAAACAAAATATATATATATATATATATATATAATATATATATATATATATATATATATATATATATATTATTATTATAAAAAAATATAATATCTTATTATTTTTTATTTTAGCAACTACATTCGTCCAAAATAAGAATGCCTTATTCCATTGACATAATGGAAAACCGAGTTTATTGGAGTGATTGGTATTCAAATGAGATCGAATCGTGCAACAAGTTCAGCGGAAAAGAGCATCAAACGGTGACCAGATTGAGAAAAAAAAGAGTCTTCGGTATGCACATTTTCCATTCTGTTCTTCTTCGGGGCCATGAGCGCAATCCATGCAAGGAAAGCGGCTGCAGTCATTTGTGCCTTCTCACCCATTACGAATCAACAAATTTGACGTACAGTTGCGCTTGTCCGGTCGACATGGAACTTCTCGGAGACAAGCACACTTGCTCCTACTATAACCAACCATCCAAGTTGATCATAGCATCTAAAACGGCTCTCAGTACTATTCTGCTGAAATCATTCGGAAAATTTGAAATTAAAGCTTTCAAAAATGTGGAACTTGCTTCTTCCTTAGGGTCGATGACTTACAACCCGCTTTTAGGTTTGTTCATTAAAAAAAAAGTTCAATTTTTAACTTTTTTTTTATTAGGAGAAATAATCTACAGTAATATTAACGAAGGATCAATTTATTCATTAAACCTTGGCACGAATGAAATTAAAAAACTTTATACCCTCGAAGGGAGCAGGATTACATGCATGGATTTTGATCCGATCGGAAATAATTTGTACTGGGCGGACGCTGTTTCGAAGACGGTCCACATTTTCAATCTGAATACGCATCTCGATTCGAAAATAATTTCTGATTTAGGAGAAGATGTTCCTCTCGATTTGGTTTTGGCGCCACTCGACGGGTGAGTGCACCATAAACTTCTTTTATTTCATTTTTATTTTTCAGTTTGATCTTTTTGGCTTTGTATTCGAACCATCATGTTCATATCGACCAGTTTAGCATGGACGGAAGTAAAGGATCGCGAGCTCATTTAATCGAGGAGGGCATAATAGGACCGAGATTAGCTATGACGTATGACCAACATCTTGATAAAATCTTTTGGGCAGATCTTGGAGCCAGTTCAATCAGCTCTGTTGAAAAAGATGGTAAATAATCAAATATATTAATGAAAAGGCTAACAAAAATGAGGTTTTTAGGTTAATATATAACCTTCATTATTACCTTCTCCACTTTATGCTGATTGGTTGATTAATTTTTTTTTTAATTTTTAGGAACACTGAAGAACGAGCATATTCACACAGGGTCATCACTTGGTGATGTAACTGTTGTTGACAATTTATTAGTCTGGGTTAACATTGGCTCGAATAGATTGCATTGGATTAGCCATGATGGAGATTCGTCCTCCAAATTTATAACTTTAGGTTAGATTTAGTAAAATTATGAGCTTAATATTTATTTTTTCTTGTTTTAGATAATTTTTTGAATGCGACAGAAATGAAAATTATCAAAGCTGGGCTGAAACCTGAAATGAAACACGAGTGTCAATTCAATAATGGAAATTGCAGTCATTTTTGCATACCTTTGGGAAATCAGAAGGTATTGGCTTTCTTTTATTTCATTTAATTTCTTTTTTGTTAGAAATGTATGTGCCCGGATGGTTTGAATTTGGTGGATGGCCAGAACTGCAAAAAGCTCATGAGATGTCAAGAAAGCGAGTTTAAGTGCAAAGACGGGGCATGCATACCGCTCGATTTAAAATGCGATTCGAGGAAAGATTGCTCGGATGGGGAAGATGAGGAAAACTGCCCTAAGAAACCAGTCTCTTGCTCGTTAAACATGTTTGCCTGCTTCGACGGCCAGAAATGCATCGATCGCCAACAGGAATGCGACGGCATCACCGACTGCGATGACAGCTCCGATGAAAGAAACTGCCAAAAATCAGGCACATGCTCTATCGGTAATCATATATAAATAAAAACTTTTCGACAAAATGTTTTCTAGGAGAGTTCCAATGTGCATCCGGTCAATGTATTCATGCGGCTTTGCAATGCGACAACGTGAAAAACTGCGAGGATGAAAGCGATGAAAAAAACTGCGAAACTTTCGCTTGCGACTTGCTCAACGACTTTAAGTGCAAATCTGGTGCTTGCATTCCCAAATCTTGGGAATGCGATGGAGAAGTCAACTGTGAAGATTTCAGCGATGAACATCCAAATTGTCGTAAGCTTTTATCAATGCTATCGTAGTTCCGTTTGAGTTTTTTGGTTTGGCTGTGCCAATGGAACAAGAGATATGGATGAGTGGAAGGGATGATGGGCAGCCCATAGGAAGCAAGAGGCCTTGAAGTGCTGACATCTTTTGATTGGAGCTCACACTTAGATTGCCAGCTGCTGCTGGAGTCGTTTTAACTGGGAAACAATTATTTTTTAGTAATTAAGGGGGGAAAAAATGAAGGGTGTTCACAAAATAAATTTAAGAAAAAAACTTGATGATTGCAGATATTCCCGAATGTTCCTCCGATAGTTTCAAGTGTGATAATGGTCGCTGTATCCATACTTATTTAAAATGCAACCATGAAGACGACTGCGAAGATTTCTCCGATGAAAAAGGTTGTGTTTATGAGGTTGAAAAGGAACCTACAAAGAAGGAAAAATGCGACATCGACGAATTCGCATGCGATTCAGACAAATCCGTTTGCGTCCACAATAGCGGAAGGTAATAAAATCATCTTTTTGTTACCCTAACCTCTTTTAAAGGTGCAATGGAACGAGCGAATGCCCAAGAAAGGAAGATGAGGAAAACTGCATGTTTTGTTTGGAGAACCAATTTCAGTGCGAGACGGTGAAAACGTGTGTTCCGAACGAATGGATTTGCGATGGTGTGGACAACTGCGGCGATAATTCCGATGAAAAAGATTGCCCTGAAACTCACATTAGTTTTAGACCAAGTATTTTATTTCTAACCTTAACTTCCCAACTAATTTTTTTTTCAGATAAATGCGACGGGTTTACTTGCACTTCTGGAGATTGTATACCAACCTATCAAGTCTGCGATAACAAAACGGATTGCTCGGACAAATCGGACGAGGGACCATCCTGTGGTACGAGTGGAGAAATTGTTGTAAAACTTATTCTGTTTAAATTAAAGAAAGCAGCTGCGAAAATTCAAGGTGCAGTCATAAATGCTTGAAAATGCCCGTCGGGCATAGATGCATTTGCCCTTCAGGATTCAGGCTCGACGGGAACGGAATTAGCTGCCTCGACATCGATGAATGCTCACTTAACGTCTGCTCGCAATTTTGTCAAAATTTTGTTGGATCTTTCAAATGCACCTGTGACGAGTCCAACTATAGGTTGAGAAGTGATAAAGTGAGCTGTAAAGCTATCGGTAAGATTGGTTAAAAAAAAATATATATATATATATATATATACCTATATAATATATTATATATTCAAATTTAGGGCCTGAGATGGAATTCGTATTTGCGACAAACAACGAAATACGCACACGGACGAAATCGGGACAAAATATCAATGTCTTTAAAATAAACTTGGATGTCAGTAGTTTGGAAATAAATGTCGAATCCAATTTTGTCTATTTGACATCAGGTAAAAATTTAAAAAAATTTGCTCAATTTTAAATTTTGAATTTTCAGTCCTCAAAGGTGCCCTCCTAAGATTAAATTTAAAAAATAGAGAAATCAACCGAATTGAGAAACTAATAAGGCCGACTAAGGTCTCCTATGAGAGCATGACAGGGAACATTTATATAGTCGAAAACGGAAATACAATTCAGGCTTGCAATTTTGACAAAAAATCATGCGCACTCATCTACTCGACCTCCACAGATGTCAATATTGATGCTCTAAGAATCGATTCAAAAAATAGGTAAGATTTTTTTTCTTCCTGATTCAATGTTATGGATTTATTCGCAGAATAATGGTTTGGAGCGAATCGCAAATGACGATGGCTCGAGATGTCAAAAGTGAGATAAAGAAATCCGATTTGGACGGTAAATTCGTTTCCGTTTTGGTCAAAGAAGATGTGAAAAAAGTGAGCGACATTGTTCTGGATGATGTCAACAAATTCGTCTTCTGGGCGGACGCTCCGGGAAGAAAAATCGAAAAAATTTCATACGAAGGACTTCTGAGACAATACATCTTCAACAACATCGCAGTAATGCCATCATTTTTAAGATTTGACTTTTATAAATATTTTTAGGGGGAGCTTGAAGACTTGAATTTGTTCGAAGATCACATTTTCTGGCTAAACAGCAAACGTAAGCAATCCATGGTTCTGAATTCTGACCAAAGCTACGTCACAAACTGCGCCCTTATCGGTCTCTCTGAAAAATCATGTGAAACTATCCAACTCCTACCCAAAAATAGCAAAATCAAACATTTCCGAATTTCTCATCAAGCATTGCAGTCGAAACGTGGTGAGTAGAAATTTTTAGGCTTTTTGGGAAGAGGCATTATTTGGGCTTTTTTAGGAGATGAATGTGATCAAATGGGCTGCTCTTCGATGTGTGTATTGAGTAAAACTTTGCCTGTTTGCCTTTGCTCAGACGGAACCCCAGGAAAGGACTGCTCTTCTCAAACAGTTACAAAAAATTTACTAACTTTTTTTTTATTAACATTTATTTGAAGGAAAAAATATTTGTGGACGATATGGAAATCGAAGGTGGTGGAAAAGGAGGCGGATCGGTCTCTAAATGGATTTTCTGGACCATTTTCACACTTTTTCTTTGCGCTCTTCTCAGTTGGCTCACGGTCGTCTATGTCCTCCCTTTGGGCAGGAATTTCCTTGATAGAAATAAAGGAGCTCCAAGGTAACATTTTTAAACAAAAACTATTCTTTGTTTTCCAATCTTTTGCATGCAATAACGAAATTTTGTTGCCATAGAAACAATACTGTATAAGCACGTGTTTGTCAAAGTTTAGCTATTTGATTGATTTCACCAATGCTTGCTAAGATTAAACCCAAATATGGTGTTTCTGATTCCCCCCTTCCTAATAAGGGAAGGTTACACCACTGTTCACCCACAGTTTTTCTTTTTTTAATTATTTCCATTACATTCACTTTTGTCATTTGTGTCTATTCAAGGCTGTAAATAGTGCTTTAATTATGTAAATTGGGCTTTTTTGCAGTGTTCATTTTCAAAATCTAGGATACGAACTCGAAAATGGCCAGAATTCTTTCTCAGCTAGACTAACGATTCCAGGAGACCATGGCTATGAGAATCCTCTAAGAAATAAATTAAGTTGGAAGGTAGAGTTTGGAAATCCCCTTTTCATGTCACTTGTCATAAAATAGCTCATATTATGGCGCTAATCTTGGGTTTGATTTCAGGAGGACTCATGGCTCGTCAATTTGTTTAACAACAGTGAACTTAAGGGACCTAAAATGTCGTGGCCATTAGCAAAACAGGGCGGCACAGTGGACAACCAAAAATTGATCGATCCCACCATTGATAAAGAGCTCCAACCAGTTTAAAACTTATTTCTCAATAATGAAGCTCTTTTTTTTTCAATCTTAAATTTAAAAAAGAAACTTTGTTTTGAACAAGACTTCCTGGAAGTTATTTTTATTGTTAATTGTTAATTTTGAAAACTTTTTAAAAACGGTTTAAAAAATGTCGTGAACTAAAATTAAATCTTTTTTTAAATGCTACATTTTTTTATGTTATTTAGATAATATAATAAATGCTTGTTATAAATTTTTTTTATTATCCACCTTCAGATTTCATTCTATGATAGTGATTGACTATCTCTATGGTAAAGTAATAAAGAAATCTTCAGGAATGAGTTTTGTGACGTCACACACTGATAACAAGCTCTTATCACATTTTCCCCCTCTCTCATTTTCAACTGGGAAAATCTCGGGAAATAATGAACCGATTTTCACGAGACTTTCACTGACGTTTTCTCAGTGATGACCATGGTATTTAGATTGTGAACTAATTGTTTCATTTTTTGAAGATTTTTTTAAAGAAAAAAAAACACAATTTTTCCAGATCATTTTATTAAATTACTGGATACAAAGTATCAACTGAATAACATAATATTAAAATGCAATGAAAACTGCATTTTTCCCTTTATACAATAGCTAATAACCACAACTAATTTCATTTTTTTTTTTCCGAAGGAGATTAGTCATGATATAATTAACCAATGGTGTGCGAATATCGTAGCTATATAAAAATAGGTATTTGAATTAATATAATATATAAGAAAGAAAACTAAAAAAAAACCTACAATATGGCAAAATTGATGGCTAATTTATGACAAAATTACAAACACCTATCCTAAACGTTACAAGAATGCCAACTTAAATTTTGTACCAAAAAAAAAATTTTTTTTTACTATTCAAAATTTATAAAAGCATGAAAGCTAGGCATTGATGTAACATAACAAAAGGCCATTCCAATAGATATATAACATACAAAAACAAAAACAACATAAAAAATGAAAAATTGCAGATTTTAATTTGTTTAATGACTAGAAAGATATAAAAGTCATAAATTTTGATGCAAAATTTCATTTGCATAGAACAAAAAAAATTTTTTTTTTGACCAACATTTTTGATTTCTGGTATGTTTAAATAAATTAAAAAAGATTTGAAAATGAGCCCTAACAATACTCACACACCTCTTGACTCGGAATTTGCAAGTCCATCAAAATAAATAAATAAATAAATTTAGCTTATATAATAAGACAGGCGATTTTGTACTACTGAAATATCTACACTTGATACTAAGTATAAAATTATAGAATATCAATTATATTGTTTAAAGTATAAATATAGATAGCCCATCAGTAATAGAAAAATTTTGGCAATCGGAAAAAAACAAAAAATTTTTTTAAACATATTTACAAAATTATAATATAAACATAACAGAAATCAAATAAATAATAATAATTCAAAAAATTTGTATAATTAGGTTCAGTAAGAATCACAGTTTTACTTTACTGGTTTTGAATTTTTTGAACATGATTTGATAGTTTTTTCGGAGGTTTAAGGTTGGTCCTCGGGAAAATCGGCGGTTCCCATGAAATGACTCAAATTGGGATAGAAAATTACAGCCAAAGCCAAAATCAGAAGCACAGAAGGCAACGTGAAGAGCAAATTCTGTAAATAAATAAGTAAATGAATAAATAATGAAGATTCGCCTTACGAAGAGAGACGGTTGAGGTGAGTCGAGCGAAGCAGACGCTAATTGCTGAGAGAGAGCTTGTCGTTCGTCGTTACATTTCATGTACTGCGAAGCAAGAGTCACCAGCTTTTCTTCAAGATTAGTTATCTTTTCAACCAATTCATCTCGATCGTTGGAGGAATTGTTTTGATTCAAAAGAACAGCCATGTACTCTCCTTGAAGAGTTTCTTTATCAGCAAGCAATCGACTATAGTCCTTTTTTAAGCTAGAAAAAAGTTAAAAAATTTGACTAGAGAGTAAAATATGTTACCTTTCAATTTCAGACTCCATGGATGAGATTTTTTGTTGAGAAAGGCAGTAATTGTTTTGTACAAGGTGGAGCTCATCGAGGATCTTATTGCTTTCGAAGATGCTATATGAGTCAACTTCTGTCGCTGCACTGTTGGGCTCTTCGGATGAAACCGATTCATCTTTTATGTGCTTTAGAGTTGCTTCAACTTCACTGTCGTCTGAATTTTCTATAAAACGTTAATTAATTTTCATCGCGAAAATGCAATGATGCTCACTTTCGGTTGATTCTTCGTCTTCTTTTCGCGTGACTTCGCCCTCCGAGTCTTGAGAATCGGAACCTTCGATGAAAAGGAACTCGTTTTTCGATTTGACTTGTTCGGCCAAAGTTTGCGACCTGAGGTAGGATTCTTCGTAGTCTTTCTGAGCTTTCTGAAATTCGTTTATTACAATTTATACAAGTAAAGCTTTTATTAGAAAATATATAATATATAATATATATATATATATATATATATATATATATATATTTACTTCAAGGTTCTCCTGAGTGATTAAATAAATCCCTGAAGTCCTTCGTAAACCATCTTTAGCGATTTCTATTTTCTCAAGAGACAAATCGCTGTGATTCTCGCAGGCTTTGTTCCCTTTCGCTTCATAATGAAGAGCTAAAAAACACAATTAAAAATTAAAAATGAAGAATTTATCAAAGAAACCTTTTAATTCCTTGAGCTTAGCTTCCAAAACTTCATCGCGTCCATTCGTAAGCCTTTTTCCGTCTTCTTTTTCATCATTCTAAATTTTTTTTTTAAATAACGTTTTTAAACAAATAAATAGTACCAATTCAGTCGAGATATTGTCACATGCGCTTCTCACTTGCGCTTCGTGCGATTCAAGTTTTTCAATGCGAGCTTCGATCTCTTTGCAAACATCTTCGACATCTTGCTTTTTCGACGAATATTCTTCATCTAAAAAAAATTAAAGGAAATAAAAAAAAAACTAAGAAAATTGTTACCTTGGAGGTCATCAAGTTGTTGAACGTATGCAAGCTTTTGTGCTCGAAGTAAATCCCTTTGTGCTAAAATTATACATATATATATTTAATTTCGTGTGGGTGTATATATATATAATATATATATATATATATATATCATATATATATATATATATATATATATATATATATACACCCACACGAAATAAAAAGTAAAGAAAATAAATAATTGACATTAACACTCACCTCGAATGAGTTCAAGATATTCTTTCGATTTCGCTTGTGTTTCTAACGAATTTTTAAGCTCGATTTCATCAATTGCAATATTAGAAATCCGATTTTCCTTATTAGTATCTTCATCATTTTCATCCCCTTAAAAGCCAAAATCAAACATGAAATTATTTTAAAATATAATACCTAGAGACTTGGGCTGATGGTCAAACTTGAGCTTCCTATCAAGAGCTATCGTTTGCTGTCTTGCCAATAAAACCTCGAGCTCTTGATTTCTATTTTCCAGTTTTCCAAGTGAATCTATATGTTGCTCTTGAAGCTCCTAAAAATAGGATATATGAAGGTAAATATTTAAAAACTGCTTACTAAAAGTTTTGCATCAGATTCTTCAGTGCGAGTCGTCTGCTCGCTTAATTTTTGTGCAAGCTCTTGAATATGGTTTCGACTTTGGCTGAGTTCTTCGGTTAAATTTATACACTGGGCTTCCAAATTGACTAAAGACCTGTCAAAATAATTAGTTAGTGATTATATTGGGAATGGACGTTACCTTTTGACTTCGTCGTGTTTCTGTTCGACATCGAGTTTCTCGTCCAGAATTCTTTTTAGGAATATTTTCGCTGTCGTTTGATACTCGGTTTTGTCCTCTTGTAATTTTTTGAGATCATCTTTCAGTTTGTCTTCTCCAAAAGTCTGGGACAAAGGATTATTTGATACGAAAATTAGGGGTCGTTACTTTAGAATAAAGTTGAAGTTGATTTTCTAAAGCTTCGACTCGTGTTAACAAGCTATCCTCGGCAATTAGGGCTTTCCAACCGTGATCGGCAGACTCTCTAACGTTGTTCAGAATAGCCTGAAGAGCCAGAAGTTTGGTCTCCAAAAGGTGTTCACGTTGCATTGCATCCTTAAAGAATTTTTTTAATGGTGCATAAAATTACAGGATAAAATGTTACCTGTAAATATCCATGCAATTCATACAAATCTTCAACTTGAATCAACTTGGAGAATGAAATAGTTGACGTATCGCTAGAACAAAACAATGACAACTTTGAAAAAATTTATCAAATAAAAAAAATTATTATGGCAATGCCTACTTCGAAGAGGTCTCTGTTAATTCGGACATTCTCTTAGGAATGATCAACGAAATTATTTTATAAAATTTAAGCAGTTTTTACAAAATATGGTGGTAGGCTTTTGTTTTTAAACAGCTGTTTTTTTATTAAATCACATGTTTTTATACCGCGAAATCGACTTCAGATTCTTGTTTTTAACCCTAAAAATGGCCAAAAACCACATTTTGGATGAAATCGAAAAATAAAAATTTTCGGGTAAAAAAAGTCAAGAAGGGTCCCCCCTTTGGTGAGGTCGAAAAAAATGTTTTTATATCCCGAAATCGACTTCAGATTCTTGTTTTTAACCCTAAAAATGGCCAAAAACCACATTTTGGATGAAATCAAAAAAGGCGAATTCTTAAGTCAAAAAAGTGAAGAAGGGTCCCCCCTTTGGTGAGGTCGAAAAAAATGTTTTTATATCCCGAAACCGAATTCAGATTCTTGTTTTTCACCCTAAAAATGGTCAAAAACCACATTTTGGACGAAATCAAAAATGAAAATTTTCGAGTCGAAAAAGTGAAGAAGGGTCCCCCCTTTGGTGAGGTCGAATAAAATGTTTTTATATCCCGAAACCGACTTCAAATTCTTGTTTTTCACCCTAAAAATGGTCAAAAACCACATTTTGGATGAAATCAAAAAATAAAAATTTTCGGGTCAAAAAAGTGAAGAAGGGTCTCCCCTTTGGTGAGGTCGAAAAAAATGTTTTTATATCCCGAAACCGACTTCAGATTCTTGTTTTTCACCCTAAAAATGGTCAAAAACCACATTTTAGATGAAATCAACTCGAAAACGTCATAAGCCACCTTTTTTTGACCGCTTACGGATTATAGCCGTGCGGTGGCACACCTCACCCTACCCTAAAGCTTGCACTGCTCATTATAGAAAACTAGTGCCCCCTGGAAAAGAAAATAAGCAATTTTTGATGCCACAAGCACCAAGATAAAGCCCCTACCTCTCATGAGGATAGATGCAGCACGTAAATAAAAATAAGCAAAAAATATATAAAATTTATACCTGTTTTTATCCACCAACCTGGCTTTAGCTTCTTTGCCATCAGGTAAGTATAGCAATAGATTAGCAATAATACAGCCATGAGTGACTGGAAAAAAACACAAAACAGTTAAGATTATAAAAATAAAATAAAATCCCGCAAGAGAAAGGGTGGACTCACCTTTGCGGCTATTTTCTAAAACGTCGACACCAAACTGGACGATATCTCCGGACAAAACCTCCCGAGGAATGCTTTCCTCGCCCGACTTGCTCAAACGTTGGTTGTTCACGAATGTCCCATTGCTGCTTTTCGTGTCTTGCAGAAAAAACTTAAAACCAAAATAAAATTTAAAACAACTCACCTTTCCATTGGCGTACCAGATGACAGCATGGTTGCGAGATAAGACCTTACAGTCGAATATCGCATTGTTCGCTGCAGGGCGAGATCGAGCAACCGATCTTCCGATTTTGACCGGTTGTTCGAGATTTAATGTCCTTTCCTACAATTTCAAAACGTAAAAAACACTAAACTTTAGTTAACTTTTTACCTGGAATGCATGGGAGTTGGTCCTGCATGTCAATATCGCCTTGCCGGCCATATTATAGACACAATCAAATCAACATGATTGTTTATTCACTTTTTGTTTTTTGAAGAACCTTACGAACTCTGAAAAGAAGAATAATTTAATAAAAATATACAAGTATCCTAAAAAAAAAGAGAAAAAACAAATTAGTAAAGCAAAATTTACAAAGAATGGTTCAAAATGCCATCCAAGCAACCCCATCACAGCTACCTGGTTACCACAGCAAGCCTTAACTTAGCGAAGCCGAATTCTTTAAAGGGAATCTTCAATTTAATCGTAGACTTTGGTCTCCAGATGAACAAAAATTGATTTTTCTCTAAATAAAACTTTCTATATAGATTTTGCTCAAAATTCCATTCACTTTCTTATCATACAAAAATGCGATATCAGTATCAATAAGAAAAATATCAATATTATCACAGTCTGAATTATCATAGCAACTTAGTAGAGCGTTATAGGTAAAAGGTCAGTTTAGTGGATTTAGGAAGGTGGTTTTACCCGGCATGTAAAATCTAGTTATAAGGGCTCCTAGGGTCCAAAAAGGATCAAAAATTACTCTGAAGAGAGTCTAAAATAAAGGAACAAAATCTAGTTATAAGGACCCCTTGTGTCCAAAAAAGATCCAAAATCAAGCTAAAAAGGGCTCTTTTCATGGTGAAGGCGTACTATCTAGTTAAAATGGCCCTTACGTGTCCAAAAAAGATCAAAAATCTAGTTAAATGGGCCCTTCGTGTCCAAAATTGGTAGAAAACCAAGCTTAGAAGGGACCTTAATGGAATATTCTGTTGTTAAATGGGCCCCTGGTGTCCAAAAAGCTAAAGCGGGCCATGGTTTCCAAAATCGATAGAAAAACAAGCTAGGAAGGGCCCTTAGTGGAATAGTCTGTAGTTAATAGGGCCCCTGGTGTCCAAAAAGCTAAAAAGGGCCGTTTTCGTTATAAAGGAACAAAATATAGTTAAAAGGGCCATAGTTTCCAAAATTGATAGAAAACCAAGCTAGGAAGGGCCTTTAATGGAATATCCTTATGTTAAAGGGCCCCTGGTGTCCAAAAAGCTAAAACGGTCCATTTTCGCCATAAAGAAACAAAATCTAGTTATAAGGGCCCTAGTTTCCAGAATCGATAGAAAAGCAAGCTAGGAAGGGCCCTTTATGGAATACTCAGTAGTCAAAAGGGCCCCTTTGGTCCAAAAAGCTTAAAAGGGCCCTTTTCACCGTGAAGGAACAAAATCTGGTAAAAAAGGGCCCCTCGTGTCGAAAAAAGGATAGAAAACCGAGCTAAAAGAGCCCTATTTGTCGTAAAGGAACAGTCCACAGTTAAAAGGGCCCCTTTTATCCAAAAAGCTAAAAAAGGGCCCTTTTAGCCATGGAGGAACAAAAAGTTAAAAAGGGCCCCTCGTGTCCAAAAAGCATCAAAAACCAAGCTAAAAAGGGTCCTGTTTGTCGTAAAGGAATAGTATCTAGTTAAAAGGGCCCCTGGTGACCAAAAAGCTAAAAAGGGCCCTTTTTGTCATATAGGGTCGCTAGTGTAAGCTAAAAAAGGCCCTTTTCGCTATGAAAGAACAAAATTTAGTTAAAAAGGGCCCCTCGTGTCCAAAAAGCATCAAAAACCAAGCTAAAAAGGGTCCTGGTTGTCGTAAAGGAATAGTATCTAGTTAAAAGGGCCCCTCATGTCCAAAAAAGGATAGAAAACCAAGCTAAAAGGGCCCCTTTTATAAAAATAGCTTAAAAAGGTCCCTTTTGGCTATGGAGGAACAAAAAGTTAAAACGGGCCCCTCGTGTCCAAAAAAGAATAGAAAGCCAAGCTGAAAGGGCCCCTTTTATCCAAAAAGCTTGAAAAGGGCCCTTTTGGCCATGGAGGAACAAAAAGTTAAAAAGGGCCCCTCGTGTCCAAAAAGCATAAAAAACCAAGCTAAAAAGGGTCCTGGTTGTCGTAAAGGAATAGTATCTAGTTAAAATGGCCCCTTTTGTCCAAAAAGCTTAAAAAGGGCCCCTCGTGTCCCAAAAAGGATAGAAAACCAAGCTAAAAGGGCCCCTTTTATCCAAAAAGCTTAAAAAGGGCCCCTCGTGTCCAAAAAGCATCAAAAACCATCCTGTTTGTCGTAAAGGAATAGTACCTAGTTAAAAGGGCCCCTTTTGTCCAAAAAGCTTAAAAAGGGCCCCTCGTGTCCAAAAAAGGATAGAAAACCAAGCTAAAAGGGCCCCTTTTATCCAAAAAGCTTAAAAAGGGCCCCTTTTATCCAAAAAGCTTAAAAAGGGCCCCTCGTGTCCAAAAAGGATCACAAACCAAGCTAAAAGGGCCCCTTTTATCCAAAAAGCTTAAAATGGGCCCCTCGAGTCCAAAAAGCATCACAAACCAAGCTAAAAGGGTCCTTTTTGTCCTAAAGGAATAGTACCTAGTTAGAAGGGCCCCAAGTGACCAAAAAGCTAAAAAGGGCCCTTTTTGTCATAAAGGGTCGCTAGTGTAAGCTAATGAAGGCCCTTTTCGCTATAAAAGAACAAAATCTAGTAAAAAAGGGCCCCTCATGTCCAAAAAAGGATAGAAAACCAAGCTAAAAGGGCCCCTTTTATCCAAAAAGCTTAAAAAGGGCCCCTCGAGTCCAAAAAGCATCAAAAAACCAAGCTAAAAAGGGTCCTGTTTGTCCTAAAGGATTAGTACCTAGTTAGAAGGGCCCCTGGTGACCAAAAAGGGCCCTTTTTATCATACAGGGCCGGTACCGTTAAATCAAAGGTAGATCCCATCAAATATGAGAAGTTAGTATGCTCATCATCCGACAATTGGAAACCCTGTCCTGTCGCTCACCACACAACTGACGTATTTTGAAAGATGTAAGGATGAGAGAAGGAATAAAACCTTTTATAAAGCGTAAATTAAGGGAGAGGGTATTGAAAGAAGAGGATGAAGGATGATTAAAGAAAAGTTGGGAGACTTACACATGGTAGGTTTTGATGAGGCAGCTTTGTTGGCGTGAAGGGCGAAACATTTCTCAGGACGGAGTCTCTCCCATTTCCAAGTGCGAGCGAAACCCTTAAAACCCTCCGGAGGGGCTTTCCGACCTCCGTTTTTTAAAATCTCAAAACTTTTACCTCTTTCGAACTTCTCGGCCGGGGTTGAGGTGGGGATTCCGCTTGTCCAAGTCCTTTTATTTCCAATCCATTCAAGTCTTTTTCCAAATTGCAATTTTAATTCCGAGGCCAAAAACTCAAAAAAGCTCTAAACTTAAAATTAAATAACAAAAATTTTGAATTTCAATATAATACAAAGCGAAACCGACAGATACAATTTATAAAAACAGCTGCTTTTCTTTCACAAAATCAAAACACTCCCATCTCAGTGTTGCCCTCCTCGAATAATACAAAAATATTTCAAATATATCAAAAAATATAACAATTATAATTTTTATTTAAATAAGGTACAATCTAGTAAAATTGAATTGCTTTGTTTGGAAAAAAAGAAATACTTTTACGGAGGGGCCCCCCTCTGGTACAGATCCTTGAGGACAAAAATTCCTTGCTTTTTGAAGAAAAAGAAACGATTTTTGAAGAAAAAAGGCTCTTAAAAGTTTTATTTTGAGGTTTTTGGACGAAAATTGGGCTTTGAGAATGTTGATTTTGAGGTTTTTTAAGAAAATTTGGCTCTTGAAACGTTTATTTTGAGTTTTTTTTTTATTACGAAAAAAACGTCTCTTTTGAGGTTTTTGGACGAAAGTTGGGCTTTACAGTCAATGTTGATTTTGAGGTTTTTGACGAAAATTTGCCTCTTAAAACCTTGTTTTTGACGAAAAATGTCTCTTGAAACTTTGCTTTTGAGGTTTTTCGACGAAAATTGGGCTTTGAAAATGTTGATTTTGAGTTTTTTGACGAAAATCTTGCTCTTAAAACCTTGATTTTGAGGTTTTTGACGAAAAACGTCTCTTAAAACTGTAATTTTGAGGTTTTTTTTGACGAAAATTGGGCTTTACAGTCAATGTTGATTTTGAGGTTTTTGACGAAAATTTGGCTCTTAAAACCTTGTTTTTGACAAAAAAATGTCTCTTAAAACTTTGATTTTGAGGTTTTTGGACGAAAATTGGGCTTTGAAAATGTTGATTTTGAGTTTTTTGACGAAAATCTTGCTCTTAAAACCTTGATTTTGAGGTTTTTGACGAAAATCTTGCTTTTGTAGTTTTTGACCAAAAATTGTATCTTTTCTTGTCGAAAGGTTTACTAATTCTCTCCAAAAAGGGTCCAATTTACTGACCAAAGAAAAAGCGTACTACCAGACAAACTACTAATGAGACCGGGCTGAAATTTTGCAGGGATGCTTATTTTGATTGGTAGGTGCTCATTTTTCGAGATCTCCGCCCCCGGTAGTCCGATTTGAAAAAAATTTCTTTCGCGGATCAGTGCTACCAATCAAAATAAGCAACGCTGCCAAATTTCAGCGCGGTCGCATTAGTAGTTTGTCTGCTAGTACGCCTTTTCTTTGGTCAGTAAATTAGGTATACCCGAAACCGAGGGCAGAAGAAAAGTCCAAAATTATAAAGAAATTTTATTATGCATCCAAACAGTCCGATAGTTCATGGAATGACTCAAGCAGTCGCAGTTTTTCAGTACATAACTTTCCAATGGATGTTTTCTTTTAAATGACTTCATTGCTTCTTCTGTTCTTGAGGTATCATCTTGCTTGATTCAATCATGTTCTAAAAAGAAAAAATAAATAAATACAAATATCGAAATTTTCGACTCACATTCAATGTGGCGATGGTTTCTTCCCAATCAACGCCAGCAATTTTGGGGACGAGTGCGACAAAAAGTTTCTCGACATTTTTCGCATTTTCTTTAAACGTCGTCATCACTTCGGTGACGTCGACGACTGAACCGTGCCAGCAGTCATAGTCGGTCGCCATGGCAACAGCAGCGTAGCAAAGCCCAGCTTCTTTCGCTAATGCGGCCTTTCAAAATAAAACAAATTTTGAAAAAAACTGAGTAATTTTGAGCTTATTTACTTCCGGAACCAAAGTCATATTGACCAAATCCGCGCCCCAAGATCTGTACAAGTTGCTCTCCGCTAAGGTCGAGAATCGAGGGCCTTCAATCGTCACAGCGACTCCTCTAGGGTGGATCTTCAAGTTCAGTTCTCTGGCAGTTTCGATAATAATTTCTCTTGTTTTGTTACAAAATGCCGGCTCCATCGGTATATGGCATACATAAGGGCAAGGACCTTTCCCGTCGAAAAATGTCAGTTCTCTTTTCTGTGTTCTAAAGAAAGAAAAAGATTATGAAGATCGCTCGGTGGGCCGCTGCCCTCGAGGGCCGGTGAGGGCCAATTTTTTTTTTTTTTAAAACTAAAATAGGAGTAAAAAAAAAGCTGAAAGAGCAAAAAATTCTGAAACATTTCACACGGGCCTGGGCTATTCGAGAGGAAATCGAGGTTTTAAGAGTTAATTTTTCGTAAAAAAACTTCGAAATCGAGGTTCTAAGAGTAAATTTTTCGTCGAAAAACGTCGAAATCGAGGTTTTAAGAGTTAATTTTTCGTCGAAAAACTTCGAAATCGAGGTTTTAAGAGTTAATTTTTCGTCGAAAAACGTCGAAATCGAGGTTTTAAGAGTTAATTTTTCGTCGAAAAACTTCGAAATCGAGGTTTTAAGAGTAAATTTTTCGTCGAAAAACGTCGAAATCGAGGTTTTAAGAGTTAATTTTTCGTCGAAAAACTTCGAAATCGAGGTTTTAAGAGTTAATTTTTCGTCGAAAAACTTCGAAATCGAGGTTTTAAGAGTTAATTTTTCGTCGAAAAAACGTCGAAATCGAGGTTTTAAGAGTTAATTTTTCGTCGAAAAACTTCGAAATCGAGGTTTTAAGAGTTAATTTTTCGTCGAAAAACTTCGAAATCGAGGTTTTAAGAGTTAATTTTTCGTCGAAAAACTTCGAAATCGAGTGTAGCTGGGCTATTCAATAAGTAAAAAAACACGGAAATTGCACGTTAAACGCTGATTCTGAGGTTTTTTGAACAAAAATTGGCTCTTTAAACCATAATTTTGGGGTTTCTGACAAAAAATTGTCTCTTTCAAGTTGATTTTAGGTTTTTTTTTTAAACGGAATTTTGGCTTTATAAATGTTGACTTTGAGGTTTTTGACGAAAATTTGTCTCTTAAACCGTTGATTTTAAGGTTTTCGGACGAAAATTAGGCTTTACAAATGTTGATTTTGGGGTTTTTGAAGAAAAATTGGCTTTTAAACCTTTGATTTTCAGGTTTTTGGACGAAAATTAGGCTTTACAAATGTTGATTTTGAGGTTTTTGAAGAAAAATTGGCTTTTAAAATGTCAAGTTTAAGGTTTTTGACGAAAATAGGCTCTTAAAACTTTGATTTTGAGGGTTTTTAAAAGAAACTAGGTAGGTATTTAGAAAAGCCGGTTTAGTGGATGCGCCCGGTGGGCCGAAAGGGATGAAGAGGAAATTAATTATTGATACCTATCGATGAAGGAATCAACGACGACGAATTCTCCTGGTTTAATTTCTTCTTTCAATGAACCAGTTGCCGTAGAGACGATGACATGAGTGCACCCGAGTTGTTTCAATGCCCAGATATTTGCTCTGTAGTTGACGTTGGTTGGATTGATCGTGTGGTTCCTTCCATGGCGAGCTAGGAGCACGCAGGAAACGCCGGAGATTTTCCCTTCCAGAAGAACGTCAGAAGGAGTTCCAAACGGCGTCTCCACATGCTTCTCAACAGCATTTTTTAAAATGTTCGGATTGTTAAGGCCAGAGCCTCCAATAAAACCAATCTAAAACAAAAGTTCAATATTGAAAAAAACAATCATTCAATGAGGAGCTAGTTGGGGTAGTCTAAACTGTCTAAAGGGGGAATTATTGAGCCAGTAATTGGGGGGAATCATTGAGAGAGTAATTGGGGGTTGAGGAGGACTAGTTTGGGGGTAATTGGGGACAATTGTCTTTGGACCGGGAAATGGGGTGAGTTGATATTGAGGCAGTAAATGGGGACTAGTCAGAGGTGGACTGCCTCCCCCCCCCCAAGAATACATAGAGGCGGCGCCTCAGGTCAGGTTTTTTTTAAGCGTTATTTTTGCTCAGTGGCTCCCAAACTGGAGGCGCCCCCCCCTAGGGGGGCGTAAGCTGTCCCCAGGGGGTGTGCGAAAGCTGCAAGATTTTTTTGTGTACAAATATCCCCAAAAATTCGTGAAAAACCTCAAAATCAACATTTGTAAAGCCTAATTTTCGTTAAAAAAAAAAAAAAAAAAAAAAAACCTCGAAATCAGCATGTGTGAAGCCTAATTTTCGTCAAAAAACCTCAAACTCAACATTTATGAAGCCTTATTTTCGTCCAAAAACCTCAAAATCAACATTTAAAAAGCCTAATTTTGCTCAAAAAACCTCGAAATCAACAAGCCAAATTCTCGTCAAAAACCTCAAAATCAACATTTATAAAGCCAAATTTTCGTCAAAAACCTCAAAATCAACATTTGTAAAGCCAAATTTTCGTCAAAAACCTCAAAATCAACATTTATAAAGCCAAATTTTCGTCAAAAACCTCAAAATCAACATTTGTAAAGCCTAATTTTCGTCAAAAACCTCAAAATCAACATTTATAAAGCCAAATTTTCGTCAAAAACCTCAAAATCAACATTTGTAAAGCCAAATTTTCGTCAAAAACCTCAAAATCAACACTTATAAAGCCAAATTTTCGTCAAAAACCTCAAAATCAACATTTGTAAAGCCAAATTTTCGTCAAAAACCTCAAAATCAACATTTATAAAGCCAAATTTTCGTCAAAAACCTCAAAATCAACATTTGTAAAACCTAATTTTAGTAAAACAACTTAAAATCAACATTTATGATGCCTAATTTTCGTCCAAAAACCTCATATTCAACATTTATAAATGCCTAATTTTCGTCAAAAAACCTCAAAATCAACTTTTAAATTGGCAATAATTGTCAAAAACCTCAAAATTATGGTTATAAGAGCAAATTTTTTTTGTCAAAAAATCTCAAAATCAACGTTTTAAGTGCAATTTCTTTTGTAAAAAACCTCAAAATCAACATTTTAAAACCCTAAGTTCATTCAAAAACCTCAAAATTAACACTCAAAACTTTGGAGGGGGAGGGGGGGAAAGGTTTTAATAAGCTTTTGCTGAATATATTTTTCTAAGAGCCAATTTTCTGCGCCCCCCTTAAACTGAAAACCCACCCAAACCCTAAGGTCCCAGTCCGCCCCTGATTGGAAGGACAAGCGACAAATTGAACAACTCGTTCAATTTATATGATTGGCAATTCGAAGGCCAAAAAAGGTCTTCAAGAATCGTTTTTCGTAACGTAGACATTCTTTGACGACTCCGAAGTCATAACCTGACCTTGAATATCACTTGATCGTCACCTTCCTACGGTTATCATGTAAGCTGTTATCATTTTTTTATCTTGTTGTCAAGTCACAATTTTGGAAATGAGTGTTTAGATAATAAAACTTCTTCATTGGGCATTAAATTACTAATCTATTTGAAATTTAGTCTCTAAAAGCGTAAGTTTTTAAATAAATTATGAATGAATGTATGTTATTATGGGTGAATAGTTACCTTAACTGAAGGCATTTTCGTGTTTCGAGGTTTTTGAGATTTCTTCGGTCTGGTTCAGGCGAGATCCTAGAAATACTATAAATTTCTAAATCTCTAAACGTTGTCGTTGGGCGAGGCTTAAGATAAGCGATCTCGGATAAGCGAAGGGTCTTTTCTTCTTGAGAACTGATAAGGGCTTTCCCTCCAATCCAATGACGGCCCGTGTCCGTTTCGTGGAATTCCCCCCTTCGCGACATGTTTCAATTAGGAGGGAATTTTAAAATTTCAATTTTTCTTTTTCATCATTGACCTCCATTTAGCTCTTGTTATATCTTAGGAAATATTAAATTATACCTACCTATGGTCCTATCTTTAATGCCGGCCTATGATGCCTACCTATGATACCTATCTATGATGCCTTCCTAGTTCCTACTATGATACCTACATATGATGACTGCCTATGATACCTACCTATGATACGTGCCTATGATACCTGTCTGTGATCCTACCTTTGATTCTTACCCATGATGCCTGCCTAGGATACCTACTATCTTACCTACCTATGATCCTATCTATAATGCCACCCTAGTTCCTACAATACCTAGTATGATACCTACATATGATGACTGCCTATGATGCCTGCCTATGATATCTACCTATGACAACCTACATATGATACCCCTGTTCCTACAATACCTAGTATGATACCTACATATGATACCTATCTATGATATCTACCTATGATACCTACCAATGATGCCTTCCTATGATACCTGCCTATGACCCCTACCTCTGATCCTACCCATGATGCCTGCCTATGATACGTGCCTATGATATCTACCTACGATAACCTACATATGATACCTACTATGATACCTACCAATGATGCCTTCCTATGATACCTGCCTATAACCCCTACCTCTGATCCTACCTATGATACCTACCTATGGTCCTATCTATCACCCATGCCTATGATCCAACCTATGATTCCGACCTATGATGCCTACCTAGGATACCTACTATCTTATCTACCTACGATCTTATCTATAATGCCAGCCTATGATACCTACCTATGATGCCTTCCTAGTTCCTATGATACCTACTATGATACCTACCTATGACAACCTACATATGATCCCTACCTCTGATCCTACCCTATGATCCCTGTCTATGATACGTGCATATGATGCCTGCCTATGATACGTGCCTAGGATACCTACTTATGATATCTGTCTATGATCCTACCTATGATACCTACCTATGGTCCTATCTATAATACCTGCCTATGATCCTACCTATGATACCGACCTATGATGCCTGCCTAGGATACCTACTATCTTATCTTCCTATGATCCTATCTATAATGCTAGCCTATGACACCTACCTATGATACCTAGTATGATACCTACCCATGATACCTGCCTATGATGCCTTCTTAGTTCCTATGATACCTACTATGATACCTACCTATGACAACCTACATATGATACCTACCTATGATGCTTGCCTATGATACCTACTTATGATACATGTCTATGTTCCTACCTATGATACCTACCTATGGTCCTATCTATAATGCCTGCCTATGATCCTACCTATGATTCTTACCCATGATGCCTGCCTAGGATACCTACTATCTTTCCTACCTATAATGCCAGCCTATGATACCTACCTATGATGCCTGCCTATGATACCTACTTATGATACATGTCTATGATACCTACCTATGGTCCTATCTATAATGCCTGCCTATGATCCTACCTATGATTTCTACCTATGATTCTTACCCATGATGCCTGCCTAGGATACCTACTATCTTTCCTACCTATAATGCCAGCCTATGATACCTACCTATGATCCTACCTATGATGCCTGCCTATGATACCTAGCTATAATACGTTTGTTCGATTTTGTAGTTTTGTAGTTCTTACCACGCAGCCATAGAGTATCCTCAAAAATAAGTTCACTTGTTTCAAAGGTTTCCTTGAAAATGGATCATTGGCTTCAAGCTGAACAAATGAGCGAGCTCCTCGTCAAGTACGATACGGACCGACTTAAGAAAACGGCGCTGAGTTTGCTTCCGAAAAGCGAAATCGTACAGAAAACTCAACTTCGCCTTCGACGCCTCCAGGCATACGCTCGTAAAAATCAAACGGACCTCGATGAATCTCTCGCTTATGAAACCATATTTTTGGAGGAGTTCGTTCTTTGGTTTAAAGCCGACTTTTTCATCTGGTTCGACTCTTTTACATGCGAAACATGCGATAAGAAAACAACATTCCACCACAAAGAGATTACCTACTCCAAGCCAGAAAACGGACAAGTCGTAGTTGAAGTAATGTTGCAAAATACCATCTTGCTTCTACAAAAAAAACGTTTTTAGGTCTTCCAATGCCCTTCCTGCTCTCGAATTTTCACATTCAATCGTCATAACAATCCTGAAGTCCTTCTCCAAACCAGAAAAGGACGCTGTGCTGAGTTCGCTAATGTATTCACTCTAATGTGTCGATCTTTAGGCTACGATGCCAGAATGGTGTACGATGTGACCGATCATGTGTGGACTGAGGTATGCTCTGTTCATTTATCAGTTATCATCATTTATTTTTAGGTCTATTCCGGCATTCAAAACCGTTGGATTCATATAGATCCTTGTGAAGGAGTTGTCGATAAACCATTGATGTACGAGCTCGGCTGGAAGAAAAAACTGATTTATATATTCGCATTAGGAATCGATGAGGTCAATGATGTCACTTGGCGATATTCATGCGATCACAAAGCTGTCGTCTCAAGAAGAGATCAACACCAGCCTTTATTTCAAAATCGATTAATTTCTCATATGATTGATCGCAGGAAAAAATTGTTAGTCATTATCATGTTGGAGAAGACTTTCATTTTCATCATTTTTCATTTTTTAGGATGGCTAGAGTTTCGAAGACGAGGGCCAAATATTTGATGTTGCGTACTCTTCGAGAACTTGCTGAGCTGATGAATGAGCCGAGTTCTGATGAGTCATACTCCGGAAGAACGTCTGGGTCGACTGATTGGAAGAAACAGAGAGGAGAATTGGGAATCTTAAAACCAGAATACAAATGGTCACCTACGGAGGTTTTTATTTTGTTTTCTACAGGGGCGGATTCAGGGGGGGGGGAGTCGGTTTACAAAGCCAAATTTTTCCTTAAAAACCTCAAATTTAAGGTTTTAAGAGACATTTTTTCGTCATAAGCTTTAAAATTAACTTTTAAGAGACAATTATTTTTCGTCAAAAATCCTCAAAATCATCGTTTTAAGGCTCTCTTTTGTCAAAAACCATAAAATTTACATTATTTGAGAACCAATCTTTCATCAAAAACCTCAAAATCAACGTTTTAAGAGATAATTTTCGTTTGAAAAACCTCAAAATCAACGTTATAAGAGACAGTTTTTCGTCAAAAACTCTCAAAATTGACGTTTTAAGAGATAATTTTCGTTTGAAAAACCTCAAAGTCAACGTTATAAGAGACAGTTTTTCGTCATAAACCTCAAAAATCAACTAAGGCTCTCTTACGTCGAAAACCTTAAAATTTACATTATTTAAGAACCAATGTTTCATCAAAAACCTCAAAATCGACGTTTTATAAAGCCAAATTTTCGTCAAAAATCATCAAAATCAACGTTTTAAGAGATAATTTTTGTTTGAAAAACCTCAAAATCAACGCTTTAAGGCTCTCTTACGTCAAAAACCTTAAAATTTACATTATTTAAGAACCAATCTTTCATCAAAAACCTCGAAATCAACGTTTTATGATGCCAAATTTTCGTCAAAAACCCCAAAATCAACGTTTTACCCTCTCAACAGAGAACCATCTTTCATCAAAAACCCAAAATCAACGTTCTAAGAGACAATTAATTTTCGGTAAAAACCTCAAACTTAACGTTTTAAGAGATAATTTTTGTGAAAAAACCTCAAAATCAACATTTTAAGAGACAATTTTTCGCCAAAAACCTCAAAATCAACGTTTTAAGCTCTTTCGTCAAAAACCTTGAAATTTACATAATTTGAGAACCAATCTTTCATCAAAAACCTCAAAATCAACGTTTTAAGAGCCTTGATTTTTAGTGGTCCGCCCCCTCCGGACAAATTCCTGGATCCGCCTCTTGTTTTCTACCCATAAAAAGACTAAAAAACTAGCAAAATCATAGAAATGAAAAACCACTGTGCATTGTTCCTACACCTAGTAATTTTGTTTATGAAAATTTCCAGAAAAGCAATCAACTTCAAATTCTATTTAACTGCTCTTCTGACGAATATAGAAGTGGTGGGAGGACTCTGAATGGGTGGGACGAAGGGATTTATCTTGCCGAAGACGTCTTTCGCAAAGTCGAGTATGATTGGAAAATGTGTTATCTCGTCCGAGATGGTAAATTTTTTTTCCCTGCGGCTCCAATTGAGGCAAAACTTTTGATTTTTCTTGTTAAAGATGGATCTGAGGAAGGAGTTTTGATATGGCTTGTTGATTGCTCCTCATTTGATCAGTCAATATCCTCGGTTAAAATCGACGTGCCCATTTTAAGCAAAAATGCTCAAGTTGTTTGGACAGTCACCTTCGTTAGCTCTCAAGATTCTCAAGGTAATGTAACTCAATAGTTTGATAATTAACCTTTTTATTTTTTTAGGCTCTAGCCAAGGTGATGTACCTCCAAAACTGAAAAAGCACCTCGACACCATTGCCCCATCTGCGACAACATTGGCATTCAAAAATAGTATTGAATGAAAATTTGCTTTATTTGATTTTATTTTAATTTTTAGTCGAGAACATCACTGCTCCAAATCGGTTAAATAAGCCGGTTCGAAAAGTTTTCATTTCCGCTTCATTGAGCAAAGGCGACAGTTGGCAATCGGCTCAAATCTTCAGGCAACCGCTCGACGATAAATCTCGCCACCCTCCCTATGGATTCACCGTCTTTTTTAATTAATTCGTTTATTTACAATAAAAACAGTTATAAATATTAAATTTTGTGGTTCAATTCAGGTCCTCAAAAGTATAAAAATTGACTTTATTTTAGCTAAAACCCACATGATGAATCCTGACCACCAGAGTTGACAAGGGAAATTTTATTAGTGCAAGTGGGGAAAAAAGATGGCAGCACTGCTTTTCCATGTTCGTTAACAGTCAAGAAGGTTTTGTTTGTTTTTATTTGAAAATTCTAAAGTTTAGTGGCGTTTAATTATTTTTATACATCAAAATGTAATAGAATATTGTTTGTAGTGTTCTGTAAATTAATTTTTAAAAATGGATTTGCTGGTAAACGGACTAAAAAAAGTTGTTGAGTCTTCTCAGGGTAAAATGGTGTTTCTGAAATTTTCCTTTAATCTTGAACTTCAGGTTGTGAAGAAGGAGGAAAGTCCACGGTTGACACAGAAGAGGAATACTTTAGGAAATTTTATTACGAATGGAAAGAAGACAAGTCAATATTTACAAATCCCACCTATAAATATATTCCATTGTTTTACCGGAATGTAAGTGAATATATGAAGGCGTAAAATGGTTTAAAGCAGTGGTTCACTAACTGGGGGGCGTGGGCAGGCTCAAGTTTTTTATTTTTTCAAATATTTCCCAAAAATTTAGTTTTTCTTTCAGAACATATTTTAAGGCTATTTTTCGTCAAAAACCTCAAAATCAAGGTTTAAGAGCCTAATTTTTGTACACCTCAAAAATCAACATTTTTAAGGCCCAATTTTCCTCCAAAAACCTCAAAATTAACATTTGTAAAGCCTAATTTTCGTCCAAAAATCTCAAAATCAAAGTTTTATGAGACAATTTTTGTCCAAAAACCTCAAAATCAACATTTATAAAGCCCAATTTTCGTCAAAAACCTCAAAATCAACATTGATTGTAAAGCCTTTTCGTGAAAAAAACCCTCAAAATCAAAGTTCTAAGAGACATTTTTTATCAAAAACCTCAAAATAAAGGTTTTAAGAGCCAAATTTTCGTCAAAAAAAAACTCTAAATCAACAGTTTTAAAGGCTAAATTTCGTGAAAAAACCCCTCAAAATGAAAGTTTTAAGACACAGTTTTCGTCAAAAAGATCAAAATCAAGGGTTTAAGAGCCAAATTTTCGTCAAAAACCTCAAAATCAACACTGATTGTAAAGCCCAATTTTCGTCCAAAAACCTCAAAATCAAAGTTTTAGGAGCCTTTTTTCTTCAAAAACCTCAAAATTAACATTTTTAAAGCCTAATTTTCGTCCAAAAATCTCAAAATCAAAGTTTTTTGAGACAATTTTCATCCAAAAACCTCAAAATCAACATTGATTGTAAAGCCCAATTTTCGTGAAAAAACCTCAAAATCAAGATTTTAAGAGCCAAATTGTTGAGAAAACGTCAAAATTATGGTTTTAAGAGCCAATTTTTCGTCAAAAAACCTCAAAATCAAAGTTTCAAGAGACTTTTTTTGTGTCAAAAACCTCAAAATAAAGGTTAAAACGTCAAAATTATGGTTTTAAGAGCCAATTTTTCGTCAAAAAACCTCAGAATCAGCGTTTAAAGTGCAATTTATTTTATCAAAAACCTTAAATTCTACATTTTTAAAACCACAATTTTCTTCAAAAAACTCAAAATTAATATTAAAAACTTTTTTTTGCACAGGATTTCACAGGCACAGGGTTTTTTTTTTGTTGAAAAAGTTTGGGAACCTCTGGTGTAAATGGTGCCCCTAGTGTCCAAAAAGTATAAAAAATCAAGCTACAGAATCCTTTACGACTAAGAACGCCCTTTTAATCTTGATTTTTGATCCTTTTTTGACACTGGGGGCCCTTTTAACTAGACAATACAAATTCCAAGTTCCATTTTTATCTATAAAGGGCCCCTAGTGTCCAAAAAAGACAAAAATCAAGCTTGATAACATTTTTTTATCAGGAAATATTATTATTTTCAGTATCAGGACGACGATGAGGAATCTTTGCCGAAAAAATTAAAAGAAGAAGCAAGATCACTGTTTCTTCAAAGGAAAGGGAAAGGCTTGCTCGATAATAATGAACTTAAATCTCTTTATGTATTACTGGATCAACATCAAAGCCCTTCAACAGGAGAGGATCAATTAATAAATTACAACGATCTAATGAAACTTCTTAAAAACTTTTCATGGAAATGCAGGTTTGTTGTTTTTCAAGAGTAATTTTGAAGATTTTTTTTAGTGATTATTTCTCTCCGACCCTTTTCGCCCAACTTCAAGTCGGCGATATGTACCACAGAGTCGGGGTTATGTCGCTTCTTAATTATGCTATGAGGAAAACTTGGATTCAGCAGTCTCGCATTGGCCTTTCTCTTTATGACAACTCAGGCAAAGGCTATCTTAAAGAAGCGGTAACCATCTATGATGTCAAATCTTCAATCTTTATTCTTTTCAGGATCTGGAAAATTACATTTTAGAATTAATTCCGACTCTTCCTCAACTTGATGGCCTCGAAAAATCCTTCCATAGTTTTTACGTTTGCACCGCTGTGAGGAAATTTCTTTTCTTCTTGGACCCTCTAAGAACCGGAAAAATAAGAATTCAGGATATATTGGCTTGCAGTTTTTTAGACGACTTGCTTGAGGTATGTAGGTATATATATATTATATATATATAGGGTGTATATATATATATATATATTTTTTTTTGACACTCCACCATTATAGTCCAGTCGCCAGAGCAAAAAAAAGGGGGTCTGCTGGAAGAAATTGGGGACTTAACGACACTTTTACAGTTTGTTCGGGGCTATGGTGGGATGACTCTCTTAATTTTTCGAACTCGAGAAACCTGTGCTACCCTCAGGAGGGGCGAAAAACCAAGCTGATTTTCGGTTTTTTGCCTATAAGTCCTAAACTAAGCGTTTTATGACAAAACACACTCTATTCAATATTGTAGGGCATACAATTTTCAACAATTTTTAACTTAATAAATTTTCCCGTAACCTTACTGCTTATCGAGATACGCCCTATCAAAGTTTGAGAATTTCAAAAAACAGATGGTTTAGGCCCTCTGACAGATGGTTTTGGCCCTCTAAAAGGTTCAATTAGTTCAATTTGGCGTCTGATGGGTCAGTTCTATGGTTATTGACCATAAATTTTGTCATGCTGGAACACCTGGGTGGAGGGGAGAGCAGAGACCAACCTCCCCTTTTTTTCTTTTCTTTTTTTTTCAGCTTTTTTTCTTTCTTTCACCTTTCAACTTACGTTCTTGAACCTTAATAAATATTGGTAAGTAGTTAGGGTCATAGAATACCATGAAAAATCGTTACCTTTTAAAGATGGCGGCCGATTTTAAGGGTGCCAAAATTGGACGTCGGAGCACCTATTTTGTGATGGTTAAAATTTTAAATACTAATTTTTGGGTCATATCTGACATAAGAAGACATAAAAATCATGGTCAGCCATTTGAAAGTGGATGAGAAGGGGTGGCAGACGGCCACGGTGGTTTGATTTCCACTTAAGTAAGCTTCACGGGAGAACGCCAAGTCCTAGCAAGTCCGGATTAGTCTCATTTTAAAGGTAATTTAATTACTAAGGACGAATACTAAGAGTCAAATTTCGCTATCGTTTATGGTTTGGAAGTGGTAAGGCTTTGAACTTTGAAAAATTTCCAATATTTTCACATTGCGTCATACATTTAGTGGTGCTACGGGAGAACGCTGAGTCCTAGCAAGTCCGGATTAGTCTCATTTTAAAGGTAATTTAATTACTAAGGATGAATACTAACAGTCGAATTTGACTATCTTTTATGGTTTCGAAATGGTCAACAAAAACATAACTTACTTTGTCTAGATCGCGAATTTCTCGTTTCACTAAATCGCTGACTGCTTCCAAACCACAAAAGATAGCGAAATTCGACTGTTAGTATTCATCCTTAGTAATTAAATTACCTTTAAAATGAGACTATATAAAACCATCTGTCAGAGGGCCTAAACCATCTGTTTTTTGAAATTCTCAAACTTTGATAGGGCGTATCTCGATAAGCAGTAAGGTTACGGGAAAATTTATTAAGTTAAAAATTGTTGGAAATTGTATGCCCTACAATATTGAATAGAGTGTGTTTTGTCATAAAACCCTTAGTTTAGGACTTATAGGCAAAAAACCGAAAATCAGCTTGGTTTTTCGCCCCTCCTGAGGGTAGCACAGGTTTCTCGAGTTCGAAAAATTAAGAGTCATCCCACCATAGCCCCGAACAAACTGTAAAAGTGTCGTTAAGTCCCCAATTTTTTCCATGTTCAATGTATATATTGACTGGACTATTATCCAAAATGAAAGAAATCTAACATTTTTCAATAGATATTAACTTTTTTTTTATTAGCTCAGGGATGAAGATTTGCCAAAAGATATGCAAGAAGCCAATTGGTTTTCTGCTCCTTCAGCTCTTCGGGTTTATGGGCAATATTTGAACTTGGATAAAGACCACAATGGGATGTTAAATAAAGAGGAATTAGCTGCGTAAGTTAATTTTTCTTAATTTTTTGCGATAAAACTGTTTTTTTCTTACAGGCTTGGAACGGGAACTTTGACGAGCGTTTTTCTGGAGCGAGTGTTCCAAGAGTGCCTTACTTATGAAGGAGAAATGGATTATAAGACTTATTTAGATTTCATTCTTGCCTTAGAAAATAAACACGAACCTCAATCTCTGCAGTATTTGTTCCGCATTTTAGACATCAAAGGAAAAGGATATCTCGATACTTTCACTCTCAAATATTTTTTTCGGGTATTTTCTTCTACAAAGATCAAATTCAAATTCTTTTTTAGGCAATTCAAGAACAACTGCAGAAGAATGGTCATGAGCCTGTCAGTTTTGAAGATGTAAAAGATGAAATGTTTGACATGATCAAACCTGCTAATCCGACTAGAATAACACTTCAAGACATTTTAAATAGGTATAGTATTTATTAATAACTTTTAAAAATCACTTTTTTTTCTCTTAATTATTGCAGTGGACATGGGGATACGTTGATAAGCATACTGATCGACCTGAATGGCTTTTGGTCTCATGAAAATAGAGAAGCTAAAGCAATCGAAGAACCGTCTGATATTTAAAGCTTTAAAAAATTGTTTTATTTCTAAATAAACATTAAAATGTTTTCCTTTCTTTACATTGAACATGGAAAAAATTGGGGACTTAACGACACTTTTACAGTTTGTTCGGGGCTATGGTGGGATGACTCTCTTAATTTTTCGAACTCGAGAAACCTGTGCTACCCTCAGGAGGGGCGAAAAACCAAGCTGATTTTCGGTTTTTTGCCTATAAGTCCTAAACTAAGCGTTTTATGACAAAACACACTCTATTCAATATTGTAGGGCATACAATTTTCAACAATTTTTAACTTAATAAATTTTCCCGTAACCTTACTGCTTATCGAGATACGCCCTATCAAAGTTTGAGAATTTCAAAAAACAGATGGTTTTGGCCCTCTAATAGGTTTTGGCTAAAGTAGGTTTTGGCTAAAATAGGTTTAGGCTAAATGGTTTTGGCCCTCTAATTAGTTCAATTTGGCGTCTGATGGGTCAGTTCTACGCTTATTGACCATAAATTTTGTCATGCTGGAACACCTGGGTGGAGGGGAGAGCAGAGACCAACCTCCCCTTTTTTTCTTTTCTTTTTTTTCCGCTTTTTTTCCTTCTTTCACCTTTCAACTTACGTTCTTGAACCTTAATAAATATTGGTAAGTAGTTAAGGTCATAGAAGATACTGATCGACCTGAATGGCTTTTGGTCTCATGAAAACAGAAGCTAAAGCAATCGAAGAATCGTCTTTTATTTAAAGCTTTAAAAAATTGTTTTATTTCTAAATAAACATTAAAAAAAAAAAAATGTTTTTTTTTTTTTCCTTCCTTCCTCACTGTGGGAGAAGTTTTTGACAAAAAAAAATCGTTTTTTTCATCACACTGGTTTAAAATTCTTAAATAAATAAATATTTCTTGTTTTTCCAATATATTTCAAGCATTATAGCCGACATAAAAGCTGTGACAGGATCATTTTACGAAGTCGATATAAGGATTTTCGAAATAGATTTTAGAAGGATACTTATCGTTTAATTTATTTTCTGAAAAATAATGTTAGCTTACATATTTAAACTGTTGTTTAATGATGCAGCAATGAAACTAATAAAGAAAAATAATAAAAAAAGAACAAGAGTATAATCAAAAATACCTTAACATTTCGATGAAGTTTCTTTCGTTCTATATTTTGTTTTAAGGAGAAATAAAATAACAGCTTAAAAATATTTTATGCAGTCTTCTTCCCTTTGTTCCTATTTTTTTCCTCTTTATAATAAATATTCTATTTAAAAACTTCATTTTTCTTATGCAGATCACAGTTCCATCCTTGCTTTATTAGTAATTAGGATGATCACACTCTTTGAAAAACATGGAAAATAATTGAACAAAAAATTTTTTTTTTGGGAGAATGTAGAATAAAATATATTCATTTTTATTTGCTCATTAAACACTAAACCTGTCTTTGTTTATTTCAAAGGAGGATTTTATTATACATAGGCAAATTTAAACATTCTAGACTGTTTTAAACATGTGTAGTGCACTTTATATGGGACAAAATACAAAATAAGGGATAAAAACGAGGAAAATAATTTTTTTTTGTTATGTTTTTGTGATAAAATTAACAATAAAATTGTATTAAAATAAATAAAATGTCGGTTTCGGTACTCTTTTTCGCTAGTATTTTGCTGTTCACATTTATGTACACACAGACACACATGAATTTTTTTAAATTTAAATGTATATTTTTTCAGTTACAATAAATGACAAACGGTTTTTTAAATGATGAAGACAACATTGAACTGGGGGAGGGGTTGGATAGGGATGTCGTTGACGAAATTACTTCGCTCTTCTTCCTTCCTCTTCAAGGTTGTTGTAACCTGGAAAAAGAGAAGAAAAAATTGATTTCCAAGCTTTAGGTAATTTTGTAAAGCAATTTTCGTATTTTTACTTGGATCAAACTGTTCCATAAATCCATTATAGTTTCGCTTTCCCCAAAGTCCTTTTAAGTTTTGCCAAGCAGGATCCCTCTTGCCCCATGAACCTTAAAATAAAGCATAAAGGTTATTATCCCAAGTAGGGCTTTACTCTGGATTTTCTCATAAGAGGAATAAAGCTAAAGCGTATAAAAGGGAGTCGTTTTTCCGAAATTCTATTTTTTGTGTCTACCTCTAAAGCTGCCCCAATCCGCAGCTCTCTTTCCGTAAGTCAAACTCGCATCTCTTTCTTCCTTTACCTGAAAATAAAACAATTTTTAAGTATATTCTTTAAGATTATATACAGGGCCAGCGACAGGGGCGGACTGGGACTTTAGGGTGTGGGTGGGTTTTCAGTTAAGGCGCAGAAAATTGCTATTTTCTAGAAAACTTGGGAAATAACTTTTTCAATTCTGAAAATTAGGCATTTATAACTGTTGATTTTGAGGTTTTTGACGAAAATTAGGCATCATAAATGTTGATTTTGTGGGAAATTAGGCTCTAAAAATGTTTATTTTGAGGTTTTGACGAAAATTAGGCTTTTTAAATGTTGATTTTGAGGTTTTTGACGAAAATTAGGCATCATAAATGTTGATTTTGTGGGGTTTTTTGACGGAAATTAGGCTTCACAAATGTTGGTTTTGAGGTTTTTGGACGAAAATTAGGCTATAAAAATGTTGATTTTGAGGTTTTTGACGAAAATTTGGCTTTTTAAATGTTGATTTTGAGATTTTTGGACGAAAATTAGGCTTCATAAATGATGATTTCGAGGTTTTTTGACCAAAATTGGGCATTACAAATGTTGGTTATGAGGTTTTTCACGAAGATTTGGCTTTTTAAATGTCTATTATGAGGTTTTTTTTGACGAAAATTAGGCTTTTTAAATGTTGATTAAGAGGTTTTTGGTCGAAAATTAGGCTTCATAAGTGTTGATTTCGACGTTTTATGACGAAAATTAGGCTTTACAAATGTTGATTTTGAGGTTTTTTTTGACGAAAACTAGGCTTATTAAATGTTGATTTTGAGGTTTTTGGACAAAAATAAGGCTTCATAAATGTTGATTTCGAGGTTTTTTTTTGACGAAAATTAGGCTTTACTAATGTTGATTATGATGTTTTTCACGAATTTTTGGGAATATTTGCCAAAAAAAATAAAAATAAAACAAAATAAAATAAATGAATAAAATAAAAATAACCCGGGGGGCGCGGGTGGGTTCTGTCCACCCGCCCCCTCCGGGCCAGTCCGCCCCTGGCCAGCTATTACCAGGCGATTATCTAACAGAATTTTGACCGGAAGAAAAAAAAGTATCTAAGTAAACCCCCCTTAGAATTGAGCAAGGAATCGATTAGCACCAATAACTTTTGGATATGACATACAGGGTGCTTCAGAACGACCCTAACTTCGTTATTTTAAATACGAACCCTATGTTTCGGCGATGAAAATCGATTTTACGCTTGATTTACAGTAAATTTTACTTACAACACTTTTTTGATAGGACCAAACGTTCCGGAGTTACGACTACTGTGCCACCAATGGTCGTAGCTCGGGAACGGTTGATCCAATCAAAAAAGTATTGTAAGTAAAATTTACTGTAAATTAAGCATAAAATCGATTTTCATCGTCAAAACATAGGGTTCGTATTTAAAATAAGGAAGTTAGGGTCGTTCTGGAGCAACCTGTAAGTCGGACCTAAAAGTTATTGATACCAATCGATTCCTCGTTAAAATCTAAGGGGGGTTTACTTCAAACTTTTTTTCCGTAATGTCAAAATTCTGGCTGGAAAACTCAATTTACTGTATATTTGCACTTATCGCTAAAAACAAACGAGACAACCAGAATCCCCATGGATACGCTACAATACTGAACTGCTGCTGAATTGAGTTCTAAATATACAAACTGACAGAATTTCTTTACTTTTCAAGTGGTTGATTAAAAAAGAAAAAAAGGGAAATAATAAAAGACTAAAAACAATAAAACTTGTCCCTTCAGGATGTAATTTTGCCTCCCAGTTTTGCAGGAGAAAAAAAGAAAAGGAATAGTAATTTTTCGAAATAAGAAAGCGTTAACCAACTCCTCTTAGATAAGTAAATAGAAGGCGTTTCAAAATTGAGTTTAACTTGAGAAGGGCCGTTGCAAAGAGTTTTACAATGCGATCTTAGCCCCCCGAGTAAACTCTCGGATTACTGGATAAACCTTTGGACCCCCCTTCTCCAACCCCTTCCCCTCACCCAACCCTTAATTCAGCTGCAATAACATTGTAACCGAAAATCTTGTTTAAGCTCATCATTAAATTATATTCGGATTTGTCCGGATGTTGAAGTCTTTGAGTGGAACATGATGCACGAGAGATTCGTTCAACAAGTTACAACTTGTTCACTAGTTTCAAATAATAGTTCCAACAGCATATAAAAGAGATTAATATAGCAGAAAAATCAATATTTATCAGTATTTCTCAGTAAGGACCATCGAAACTCAAAAGTACAAATTAAACAGAAGTCCACTCATGAGATCATTTTAATAATTAAAATGGATACTAAAGTGCAATCAAAGTTTATAATATTAGAAAGATTCATGTTTTTCACCCT
This sequence comes from Orius laevigatus, assembly GCA_018703685.1. Taxonomy (NCBI): domain Eukaryota; kingdom Metazoa; phylum Arthropoda; class Insecta; order Hemiptera; family Anthocoridae; genus Orius; species Orius laevigatus. Next base: position 37,469 of record JAGWEN010001097.1, read on the forward strand.
AAAAATGACCAAAAACCACATTTTGGGTGAAATCAAGAATGAAAATTTGCGAGTCGAAAAAGTGAAGAAGGGCCCCCCTTTGGTGAGGTCGAAAAAAATGTTTTTATATCCCAAAACCGACCTTAGATTCTTGTTTTTTACCCTAAAAATGGCCCAAAACCACATTTTAGGTGAATTAAAAAAATGAAAATTTGCGAGTCGAAAAAGTGAAGAAGGGTTCCCCCTTTGGTGAGGTCGAAAAAAATGTTTTTATATCCCAAAACCGACCTCAGATTCTTGTTTTTCACCCTAAAAATGGTCAAAAACCACATTTTGGATGGAATCAGAAATCGAAAATTCTCGAGGCGAAAAAACGAAGAAGGGTCCCCCCTTTGGTGAGGTCGAAAAAAATGTTTTTATATCCCAAAACCGACCTCAGATTCTTGTTTTTCACCCTAAAAATGGTCAAAAACCACGTTTTGGATGAAATTAAGAATGAAAATTTGCGAGTCGAAAAAGTGAAGAAGGGTCCCCCCTTTGGTGAGTTCGAAAAAAATGTTTTTATATCCCAAAACCGACCTCAGATTCTTGTTTTTCACCCTAAAAATGGTCAAAAACCACATTTTGGATTTAATCAGAAAATGAAAATTCTCGAGTCGAAAAAACGAAGCAGGGTCCCCCCTTTGGTGAGTTCGAAAAAAATGTTTTTATATCCCAAAACCGACCTCAGATTCTTGTTTTTCACCCTAAAAATGGTCAAAAACCACATTTTGGATGGAATCAGAAAATGAAAATTCTCGAGTCGAAAAAACGAAGAAGGGTCCCCCCTTTGGTGAGGTCGAAAAAAATGTTTTTATATCCCAAAACCGACCTCAGATTCTTGTTTTTCACCCTAAAAATGGTCAAAAACCACATTTTGGATGGAATCAGAAATCGAAAATTCTCGAGTCGAAAAAACGAAGAAGGGTCCCCCCTTTGGTGAGGTCGAAAAAAATGTTTTTATATCCCAAAACCGACCTCAGATTCTTGTTTTTCACCCTAAAAATGGTCAAAAACCACATTTTGGATGAAATCAGAAAATGGAAATTCTCGAGCCGAAAAAACGAAGAAGGGTCCCCCCTTTGATGAGGTCGAAAAAAATGTTTTTATATGCCAAAAAACGATCTCAGATTCTTGTTTTTCACCATAAAAATGGTCAAAAACCACATTTTGGATGAAATCGAAAAATAAAAATTTTCGGGTCAAAAAAGTGAAGAAGGGTCCCCCCTTTGGTGAGGTCGAAAAAAATGTTTTTATATCCCAAAACCGACCTCAGATTCTTGTTTTTCACCCTAAAAATGGTCAAAAACCACGTTTTGGATGAAATTAAGAATGAAAATTTGCGAGTCGAAAAAGTGAAGAAGGGTCCCCCCTTTGATGAGGTCGAAAAAAATGTTTTTATATGCCAAAAAAACGATCTCAGATTCTTGTTTTTCACCATAAAAATGGTCAAAAAACACGTTTTGGATGAAATCAAAAAATGAAAATTGTCGAGTCGAAAAAGTGAAGAAGGGTCCCCCCTTTGGTGAGGTCGAAAAAAATGTTTTTATAACCCAAAACTGACTTCAGATTCTTGTTTTTTACCCTAAAAATGGCCCAAAACCACATTTCGGATGGAATCAGAAAATGAAAATACTCGAGTCGAAAAAACGAAGAAGGGTCCCCCCTTTGGTGAGTTCGAAAAAAATGTTTTTATATCCCAAAACCGACCTCAGATTCTTGTTTTTCACCCTAAAAATGGTCAAAAACCACATTTTGGATTTAATCAGAAAATGAAAATTCTCGAGTCGAAAAAACGAAGCAGGGTCCCCCCTTTGGTGAGTTCGAAAAAAATGTTTTTATATCCCAAAACCGACCTCAGATTCTGTTTTTCACCCTAAAAATGGTCAAAAACCACATTTTGGATTTAATCAGAAAATGAAAATTCTCGAGTCGAAAAAACGAAGCAGGGTCCCCCCTTTGGTGAGTTCGAAAAAAATGTTTTTATATCCCAAAACCGACCTCAGATTCTTGTTTTTCACCCTAAAAATGGTCAAAAACCACATTTTGGATGGAATCAGAAATCGAAAATTCTCGAGTCGAAAAAACGAAGAAGGGTCCCCCTTTTGGTGAGGTCGAAAAAGAATGTATTTATATCCCAAAACCGACCTCAGATTCTTGTTTTTCACCCTAAAAATGGTCAAAAACCACATTTTGGATGAAATCAGAAAATGGAAATTCTCGAGCCGAAAAAACGAAGAAGGGTCCCCCTTTGATGAGGTCGAAAAAATGTTTTTATATGCCAAAAACGATCTCAGATTCTTGTTTTTTCACCATAAAAATGGTCAAAAACCACATTTGGATGAAATCGAAAAATAAAAATTTTCGGGTCAAAAAAGTGAAGAAGGGTCCCCCCTTTGGTGAGGTCGAAAAAAATGTTTTTATATCCCAAAACCGACCTCAGATTCTTGTTTTTTACCCTAAAAATGGCCCAAAACCACATTTCGGATGGAATCAGAAAATGAAAATACTCGAGTCGAAAAAACGAAGAAGGGTCCCCCCTTTGGTGAGTTCGAAAAAAATGTTTTTATATCCCAAAACCGACCTCAGATTCTTGTTTTTCACCCTAAAAATGGTCAAAAACCACATTTGGATTTAATCAGAAATGAAAATTCTCGAGTCGAAAAAACGAAGCAGGGTCCCCCCTTTGGTGAGTCGAAAAAAATGTTTTTATATCCCAAAACCGACCTCAGATTCTTGTTTTTTCACCCTAAAAATGGTCAAAAACCACATTTTGGATTTAATCAGAAAATGAAAATTCTCGAGTCGAAAAAACGAAGCAGGGTCCCCCCTTTGGTGAGTTCGAAAAAAATGTTTTTATATCCCAAAACCGACCTCAGATTCTTGTTTTCACCCTAAAAATGGTCAAAAACCACATTTTGGATGGAATCAGAAATCGAAAATTCTCGAGTCGAAAAACGAAGAAGGGTCCCCCTTTGGTGAGGTCGAAAAAGAATGTTTTTATATCCCAAAACCGACCTCAGATTCTTGTTTTTCACCCTAAAAATGGTCAAAAACCACATTTTGGATGAAATCAGAAAATGGAAATTCTCGAGCCGAAAAAACGAAGAAGGGTCCCCCCTTTGGTGAGGTCGAAAAAAATTTTTTTATATCCCGAAACCGACCTCAGATTCTTGTTTTTCACCCTAAAAATGGTCAAAAACCACATTTTGGATGAAATTAAGAATGAAAATTTGCGAGTCGAAAAAGTGAAGAAGGGTCCCC
>JAGWEN010001098.1:0-40761 GCA_018703685.1 Orius laevigatus
TTCAGGACCACAGTGCTACCCAGGTCAACCGATCCGCGATGCCCTCGGCAACACAACCGCCAACAACATGGGACCGCAGTGCTACCCAGGTTCACCGATCCACGATGCCCAAGACCGACACAACCCCAACCACCCCAAGGCCACAATGTGTATCCAGGTTCCACGGATCCTCGATGCCCTCGGCCAACCCAACCGCCAACAACATCAGGACCACAGTGTATCCTGGTTCAACTGATCCTCGATGCCCTCGCAACACAACCACCAACAACATTGGACCGCAGTGCTACCAGGTTCACCGATCACGATGCCCAAGACCGACACAACCCCCAACCACCCCAAGGCCACAATGTTTCCAGGTTCCAGGATCCTCGATGCCCTCGTGCCAACCCAACCGCCAACAACATCAGGACCACAGTGTTATCCTGGTTCAACTGATCCTCGATGCCCTCGGCCAACACAATCACCAACAACATTGGGACCGCAGTGCTACCCAGGTTCAAACCGATCCACGATGCCCAAGACCGACACAACCCCAACCACCCCAAGGCCACACATGTTACAGTTCCACGGATCCTCGATGCCCTCGGCCAACCAACCGCCAACAACATCAGGACCACAGTGTTATCCTGGTTCAAACTGATCCTCGATGCCCTCGGCCAACACAACCTCAACAACATTGGGACCGCAGTGCTACCAGGTTCAACCGATCCACGATGCCCAGACCGACACAAACCCCCAACCACCCCAAGGCCACAATGTTACCAGGTTCCACGATCCTCGATGCCCTCGGCCAACCCAACCGCCAACAACATCAGGACCACAGTGTTATCCTGGGTCAACTGATCCTCGATGCCCTCGGCCAACACAACCGCCAACAACATCTGGACCGCAGTGTTATCCAGGTTCCGCTGACCCACGATGCCCTAGGCCGACTCAGCCGCCAACCACCCCAAGGCCGCAGTGTTATCCTGGCTCAACTGATCCTCGATGCCCTAGACCAACACAACCTCCAACACATCGGGACCACAGTGCTATCCTGGTTCTACAGATCCACGATGCCCCAGCCCAACCCAGCCACCGACCACTCCAAGGCCGCAATGTTATCCAGGCTCAACTGATCCACGCTGCCCCCGGCCAACTCAACCACCGACCACTTCTGGACCGCAGTGCTACCCAGGTTCTTCGGATCCTCGATGCCCCAGGCCGACACAGCCACCAACCACTGCAAGGCCACAATGCTATCCTGGCTCAACCGATCCGCGATGCCCTCGGCCTACACAACCGCCTACAACATCTGGACCGCAGTGTTATCCAGGTTCTACGGATCCTCGATGCCCCAGGCCGACACAGCCGCCAACCACTCCAAGGCCGCAATGTTATCCTGGCTCAAGTGATCCTCGATGCCCTAGGCCGACTCAGCCTCCAACAACATCAGGACCACAATGTTATCCAGGTTCCTCGGATCCACGATGCCCTCGACCTACGCAACCCCCTACAACCAGGCGACCTCCTGCGACGTATTTACCTCCAACGACCAGTGGCCCTCAGTGCTATCCTGGTTCAACTGACCCTCGATGCCCAAGGCCCACTCAGCCAACCACGAGTAGTCCTCAGTGCTATCCTGGTTCCTCAGATCCTAGATGTCGAGACCTACTCAGCCAACGACCAGGCCCCACAGTGTTACCCAGGATCAACTGACCTCGATGGCCCAAGACCTACGCCAACCAACGACCAGTGGCCCACAGTGCTATCAGGTTCCACCGATCCAAGATGTCCAAGGCCTACTCAGCCAACCACGAGCAGTCCCCTCAGTGCTATCCTGGTTCCACTGACCCTAGATGTCCGAGACCACGCAGCCAACGACCAGTGGCCCACAGTGTTACCCAGGATCAACTGACCCACGTTGCCCAAGGCCTACTCTGCCAACGACGAGCAGTCCTCAGTGTTATCCTGGCTCCACTGACCCTCGATGCCCAAGGCCTACTCAGCCAACGACGAACAGTCCTCAGTGTTATCCTGGCTCCACTGACCCTCGATGCCCAGGCCTACTCAGCCAACCACGAGTAGTCCCAGTGCTATCCTGGCTCAACTGACCCTCGATGCCAAGACCCACGCAAACCAACGACCATTGGCCCACAGTGTTACCCAGGATCAACTGACCCACGATGCCCAAGGCCTACTCAGCCAACGACGAGCAGTCCTCAGTGTTATCCTGGTTCCACCGATCCTAGATGTCCGAGACCCACGCAGCCAACAACCAGGGGCCCACAGGCTATCCTGGATCGACTGACCCACGTTGCCCAAGGCCTACTCAGCCAACCACGAGCAGTCCTCAGTGCTATCCTGGTTCCACTGACCCTAGATGTCCGAGACCCACACAACCAACGACCAGTGGCCCACAGTGTACCCAGGATCAACTGACCCTCGATGCCCAAGGCCTACTCAGCCAACCACGAGTAGTCCTCAGTGCTATCCTGGCCACTGACCCTCGATGCCCAAGACCCACGCACCAACGACCAGTGGCCCACAGTGTTACCCAGGATCAACTGACCCCACGATGCCCAAGGCCTACTCAGCCAACGACGAGCAGTCTCAGTGTTATCCTGGTTCCACTGATCCTAGATGTCCGAGACCACGCAGCCAACAACCAGGGGCCCACAGTGCTATCCTGGATCGACTGACCTCGATGTCCGAGACCCACACAACCAACCACCAGTGGCCCACAGTGTTACCCAGGATCAACCGACCCACGATGCCCAGGCCTACTCAGCCAACCACGAGCAGTCCTCAGTGCTATCCTGGATCCACTGACCCAAGATGTCCAAGACCAACTGACGAGTTGCCTAACGAGTGCTACCCTGGTTCTCCTGATCCCAAGTGTCCTAAACCTCAAAGACCATCTTCAACCCAATTCCCTCCTACCTACCTTCCTCCATTTCCCATCGATGATGCCCAAGGTAGCGAAGTTCGTGAAGTCATCATTCCAGATAGCAACCGACTAAAACGGAACAATCGCTTCAATACGAGGCCAAAGCGGAGCGCCCCATCTTTGATAGAAAACGAGGGTAAGCACTTTCACACCTTCGACTACACTTTAATATCTTTTTTTTTTTAGTTGACGGAAACAAAACGCCAAACAAAAGTTTCTCAAAGCTCACCCAATTCACCGACTTTTTAAAGGCTGACTACGTAATTCTTTGGACAAACAATGCAGCTTTGATTTGCGTCGTTGCTGCCTTCTCTAGTTTATTTCTTGTGATAGTTTTATTGAAAAGAACAGCAAGAAATCGGATCACCAAAACCGTCCGTGACTCGATTTGAATTTAATGTTCGAAAAATGCCGTATTTGTCTTTTTCCAAAAAAAAAAAAAAAAAAAAAAAAAAGTATTAATTAAAGTGCCATTGTCTTATAGGTTATTAATATGTTTGTACATTTGTAAATGTTTTTTTCATGAAAAATTAAAACCGCTTCCTTTCGTAAATTGCATCTTGTCCATCCTACAATTCCAAGGTTACTGACGTCATGCGTCCAACAAATACATTGACTTGATAGGCCGAAAGTTAGTTTTTGCCTTTTTGAGCCCAAAATATTGACTTTTTGGAATCAAACTATAAATACTTTTTAAACTACATAAAATTACCTACAATTTAAGACCAATCCCGTCTCTGTAGGTTAAATAATTTGGGAGATACAGATAAATACAAAAAATTTATTTTAAATTTTAATATTTAATCAATAAAACGGACTGAAATAATTCAGTTAAATATACAAAAAAAAGTCACTAATGGCTTCAAATAACAAAATGGCAACGCCCCTTTTGATTTGTAGATTCAGAACATATACAATATGAAGCAAAAAAATTAATATGTACACCATTTAGGCCTACATAAGTCATACAATTAAAAAATATCTAACAATTTTATCATTTCGTCTTAATATTTCATTAATTACACACCAATGATTTATATGCTGGAAAACTAAATAAAAAATTGAAATAAGTACGTAATTATAAACAAAAAGATGAGGGTCCACGGTGTAGAACTTATCTATAGATAATTAACAAAATTGGCTAAATATTTGAGTTTCATTTGACAAGATTGGAGATCATGGTGAATACGGAGACACCTTCAATGTTGAAGTCGTGGAATCCTTTTATCATTTCTCTAGCTTGATACCACATTTCGGATGACAATTCTGTTTCATCTAGTTCTCCATCTTTGACATTGGCAGGATTGTGTATCACAGTCTGTTGGTCTCTCGAGAATGAAAATTCGTCTTCGGAACAGGAAAAACGAGGTTGCGAGTCGTTAAATGAAAAGATAGTCGAGTTCAATCGTTCGCCAATCGAAAAGTTGTGTTTCGGCATAAAAAATTTACTCATCGGCTCCCTTTCTGTCCGAAGAAGGACATAAGTATTCGTCGGCCCGATCGATTTGAAAAATATTCGATCATAATCTTTGATAATGTGTCTAAAAAAAATGTTAATAATAAAAAATACAATTATATACACCCACCTGTATAAACTACAAAGGCTCTTCCTAGCTGCGCCATCACTTTGTGCGTCTAGATGGCATAGAGGTGGAATTTGTATTCGAAAAATATGCTTTGGACAAAGCAAAGTCGATCCTTGCACGAGGACTATTGCTTTGATTGCTTGATCCCTGGAAATTCTTCCTCGATAGACTGCTAATAGAAAATAAATTATTTGCTTTTCAATGATTCATTATACTAACCTGAAAGATGCTCTCGAAATTATTGAACTGCTTTTCGATATCTTTGTATAGAAGATTCGCTTTCATCACTTTCATCGATGGAGTCATACTTTCGAGTGATTCCTTTAAACATAAATTGAGAAAATTCAAATTTCATACAGCTATTGTATAGAACTGCAATAGTAGTTCTATTGTGTGGAACTGCAATAGTAGGGCTATTGTGTGGGACTGCAATAGTAGGGCTATTGTATGGAACTGCAATAGGGATATTGTTTGGAACTGAAATAGGGTTATTGTAGAGAACTGCAATAGGGCTGTTGTATAGAACTGCAAAAGGGCTATTGTATAAAAGTACGATGCAGTTACTGTGTAGAACTGCAATAGTAGGGCTGTTGTATAGAACCTCAATAGCGCTATTGTATAGAACTGCAACAGTAGCGCTAATGTATAGAACTGCAAAAGTAGGGCTGTTGTATAGAACTACAATAGGGTTATTGTATAGAACTGCAATAGGGTTATTGTATAAAAGTCGATGCACTATAGGGCTGTGTATAGAACTGCAATAGGCTATTGTAGAGAACTGCAATAGTATGTGTGAACTGCAATAGGGTTATTGTAGAGAACTGCAATAGGGTTATTGTAGAGAACTGCAATAGGGCTGTTGTATAGAACTGCAATAGGGCTATTGTATAAAAGTACGATGCAGCTACTGTGTAGAACTGCAATAGTAGGGCTGTTGTATAGAACTGCAATAGCGCTATTGTATAGAACTGCAATAGGGCTATTGTATAGAACTGCAATAGGGCTATTGTATAGAACTGCAATAGGGTTATTGTATAAAAGTTCGATGCAGCTACTGCATAGAACTGCAATATTAGGGCTGTTGTATAGAACTGCAATAGTAGGGCTGTTGTATAGAACTGCAATAGTGTTATTGTATAGAACTGCAATAGGGCTGTTGTATAGAACCTCAATAGCGCTATTGTATAGAACTGAAATAGCACTATTGTATAGAACTGAAATAGCGCTATTGTATAGAACTGAAATAGCGCTATTGTATAGCACTGCAACAGTAGGGCTAATGTATAGAACTGCAACAGTAGGGCTAATGTATAGAACTGCAATAGGGTTATTGTAGAGAACTGCAATAGGGCTATTGTATATAAGTACGATGCAGCTACTGTGTAGAACTGCAATAATAGGGCTGTTGTACAGAACCTCAATAGCGCTATTGTATAGAACTGCAACAGTAGGGCTATTGTATAGAACTGCAATAGGGTTATTGTAGAGAACTGCAATAGGGCTATTGTAGAGAACTGCAATAGGGCTATTGTAGAGAACTGCAATAGGGCTATTGTAGAGAACTGCAATAGGGCTATTGTATAAAAGTACGATGCAGCTACTGTGTAGAACTGCAATAGTAGGGCTGTTGTATAGAACCTCAATAGCGCTATTGTATAGAACTGAAATAGCGCTATTGTATAGAACTGAAATAGCGCTATTGTATAGAACTGAAATAGCGCTATTGTATAGAACTGAAATAGCGCTATTGTATAGAACTGAAATAGCGCTATTGTATAGACTGCAACATAGGCTTTGTATAGAACTGAAATAGCGCTATTGTATAGAACTGAAATAGCGCTATTGTATAGAACTGAAATAGCGCTATTGTATAGAACTGAAATAGCGCTATTGTATAGAACTGAAATAGCGCTATTGTATAGAACTGAAATAGCGCTATTGTATAGAACTGCAACAGTAGGGCTATTGTATAGAACTGCAACAGTAGGGCTATTGTATAGTACTGCAATAGGGCTATTGTATAGAACTGCAATAGGGCTATTGTAGAGAACTGCAATAGGGCTATTGCATAAAAGTACGATACAGCTACTGTGTAGAACTGCAATAGTAGGGCTGTTGTATAGAACCTCAATAGCGCTATTGTATAGAACTGCAACAGTAGGGCTATTGTATAGTACTGCAATAGGGCTATTGTATAAAAGTACGATGCAGCTACTGTGTAGAACTGCAATAGTAGGGCTGTTGTATAGAACCTCAATAGCGCTATTGTATAGAACTGCAACAGTAGGGCTATTGTATAGAACTGTAACAGTAGGGCTATTGTATAGTACTGCAATAGGGCTATTGTATAGAACTGCAATAGGGTTATTGTATAAAAGTTCGATGCAGCTACTGTGTAGAACTGCAATAGTAGGGCTGTTGTATAGAACCTCAATAGCGCTATTGTATAGAACTGCAACAGTAGGGCTATTGTATAGAACTGTAACAGTAGGGCTATTGTATAGAACTGCAATAGGGCTATTGTATAGAACTGCAATAGGGTTATTGTATAAAAGTTCGATGCAGCTACTGTATAGAACTGCAATAGTAGGGCTGGTGTATAGAACTGCAATGTAGCTATTCTATAGAAATGCGGTACAGCTAATAGCTATTGTATAGAATATACGTAAAATGCATTGTATATATGTATGGCTTGCAACATAAATGCCAAATGCAGCTATCGTTTAGAAGTACAATGAAGCCGTTGTATATACAATGCAGCCATTGTATAGACGTACACTACAGCTTCCAAAGACCTGGATCGACCATAGCGATGTTTTGTGCTCATCAGAAGGCATCCGAAATACGAAATCCGACAAACTGAAACTTACGCTCAAATGTTTGGTGCAATCGATAAGCTTGAGGATGCCGTCATATGTGTAAGGGATCTGCTGGGTGTTGTAAACGATATATTTGATAAGTTGTTTCACGATTAAAGAACAAGATTTAGGAGTCAAACGTTCGTTGAAGTCAACGTCCAATATAACTTCCATGTTTGACCGTCAACAATAACTGATATCAGGAGTCGCACACCATTAAAAATAAAAATTGAACATTTGATTTGATAAAGGATTGAGAGAGCGATGATATTTTAACGTAAAGAAAACGGCGGGAGCGAAGGATAACCAAACGGGAAGGTTCTTACCACAGACTACATCCAAGCTCTTTCAATCTCGGTATGAAATCACTGTTTATGACGTCATATTTAGAGAAAGTTCAAACCTTTTGACCAAAATTTGGCTTTTTAAATGTTGATTTTGAGGTTTTTGTACGAAAATTAGGCTTCATAAATGTTGATTTCGAGGTTTTTAAAAACAAAATTGGGCTTTACAAATGTTGATTTTGACGTTTTTCACGAAAATTTGGCTTCATAAATGTTGATTTCGAGGTTTTTGGACGAAAATTAGGCATCATAAATGTTGATTTTGAGGTTTTTAGACCAAAATTGGCTTTAAAATTTGATTTTGAGGTTTTTGACGAAAATTAAGCTTTTTTAAATGTTGATTTTGAGGTTTTTGGACGAAAATTAGAGTTTACAAAAGTTGATTTTGAGGTTTTTGGACGAAAGTTAGGCTTCATAAATGTTGATTTTGAGGTTTTTGGACGAAAATTGGCTTTTAAATGTTGATTTTGAGTTACTAAAATTTGGCTTTATAAATGTTGATTTCGAGGTTTTTTTAACCAAAATTGGCTTTACAAATGTTGATTTTGAGGTTTTTCGACGAAAATTTGGCTTTTAAAATGTTGATTTTGAGGTTTTTGGACGAAAATTTGGCTTTTTAAATGTTGATTTTGAGGTTTTTGGACGAAAATTAGGCTTCATAAATGTTGATTTTGAGGTTTTTGGACGAAAATTAGGCTTTAAAAATGTTGATTTTGAGGTTTTTTTTTACGAAAATTAGGCTTTACAAATGTTGATTTTGAGGTTTTTGACGAAAATTTGGCTTTATAAATGTTGATTTTGAGGTTTTTGGACGAAAATTAGGCTTTATAAATGTTGATTTTGAGGTTTTTGGACGAAAATTAGGGTTTACAAATGTTGATTTTGAGGTTTTTTGACGAAAATTAGGCTTCATAAATGTTGATTTCGAGGTTTTTTGACGAAAATTAGGCTTTACAAATGTTGATTTCGAGGTTTTTTTAACCAAAATTGGCTTTACAAATGTAATTTTCTGAGTTATTTCACGAAATTTGGCTTTATAAATGTCGATTTTGAGTTTTTGGACGACTATAGCGTTTTAAAGATGTTGATTTTGCAGTTTTTGGACGAGAAATTAGGCACTCATAATAGTTTGATTTGAGTGGTTTGTTGACGAAAATTAAGCTATGTTGATTCGTGAGGTTTTTGGACGAAACTATAGAGTTCCAAAAGTTATTTGTGAGGTTTTTGGACGAAAGTTAGCCTTCATAATGTTGAGTGTTTGTGGCGTTTTGATACTAAATTGGCTTATAATGTTATTTTGAGGTTTTTCACGAAAATATTGGCTTTACAAATGTTAATTTTGATGTTTTTCCACGAAATCTCTGGCGTTATAATGTTGATTTTGAGGTTTTGGACGACTAATTTGGACATTTTTAAATGTTGATTTTGAGGTTTTGTGGACGAAAATTATGGGCTTTCATAAATGATGATGTTTTAGAGGTTTTTGACGAAAATTAGGGTTTACAATGTTGATTTCGCGTTTTTCTTTTTAAAAACATTTGGCTTTACAAATGTTAATTTTGAGGTTTTCACTGAAATTTGGCGTTTACATACATGTTGATTGTGAGAGTTTTGTGGATCGACAATGTAGGCTTTTTAAATGTGATTGTTGAGGTTTTTTGACGAAAATTAGGGTTTACACAATGTTGATTGATTGAGGTTTTTTGGACGAAATTAAGGCTTCATAAATGTTGATTTCGGGGTTTTTAGTTACTTTTATGACGAAAATTAGGCTTACAAATGTTGATTTCGAGGTACGCAAATTGGCTTTACAAAGGTCTAATTTTTGATGGTTATTTCACAGAACATTTGCTTCATATAATGTTGATTTTTGAGGTTTTTGGACGACACATTTAGGCTTTTAAAATGTTGATTTGTAGGTTTGTGTTTGGGTGACGAAAATTAGGCCTATAAATGTTGATTTTGAGGTTTTGGACGAAAATTAGCTTCATAAATGTGAGGTTCGTAGGTTTTTTAAACACAATTGGGCTTTACAAATGTTTGATTTTGACGTTTTTCACGAACAATTTGCTTCTTAAATGTGTTGATTTCGTAGTTGTTTGGACGAAAATTAGGCTATCATCAATGTTGATTTTTGGGTTTTGACGGAAATTAGGCATTTTAAATGTTGATTTTGAGGTTTTGGACGTAAAAGTTAGGCATCGAGTAAAGTTGATTTTGAGGTTTTTGGACGAAAGTATAGCTCATATAATGATGATATTTGAGGTTTTTATTACTGTGACGAAATTGGGCTTTACAATGTCTGTTGCCCACTCCAGCCCTTCCCAGGCCGAGATCCGCCCCTGCAGCTAGACAGTGGGTGCGCTTTTTTTTACAAAATGAAGAATTCACATTTGGATGTGTAAGAAACTCTCCTCTCAAAATTTCTTTTATTTTTTCATAAACAGTGCTATAGTTCCGGGGGCGAAATGAACAATAAATTAATTAATAAAATAATAACATAAAAAAAACCGAATTCTTTAATACACAAGTGCATTGAGTGTAACAATAACTGTACAACTTATACAGTAAGATAGGTATATATATTAATAACAATTTACAATTTTTAAGGGAAATAAAACGAATGACTTAAACGAGTGCTCTTCATGGCATTCAAAAGAATGGGAACATAATTTAAGCCAGCGTGATTGCCAATCTAAAATCAATCTAACAATAAAATAAATCACATTAAACCCCCGCGACGATTATTCTTGGATCTTCAACGCCCGCTTTGATTTTTCGAAGGAAGAGGACCGCTTCACGTCCATCGATGAGCTCTATGATCGTAGTTAAGCGCTATGTACATCATTGTCTCGAATGACAACCTGAAAAGAAAACGAAATCAGTGAGCAGAATGTTGAATATGAACTCACTTGTCCTTTGATAGCGACCGGGTGGCGCTTCGAAAGGTAGCGTGCATGCCCAAAAATGGCAGATTGCGGAGGGTTGATGATGGGAGTGCCCATCAAAGATCCGAAAACTCCACCGTTGCTGATGGTGAAAGTGCCACCATCCATGTCTTCGACTGCAAGTTTACCATCCCTCGCTTTCACTTCTCCAAGTTCGTTGATCGTTTCTCAATATCGGCGTAATTCATGCTCTCCACATTACGAAGAACAGGAACGACCAGTCCCTAAAAATATGAATATTAAACATCACCAAATACATCATTAAAAACTTCACTTTTGGCGTAGCGACGGCAACGGAAATATCAATATAGTCACGATAGACGACTTCGTTTTCTTCAATGACTGCATTCACCACAGGTTGGTCTTGCAAAGCATAGCGGCCCGCTTTGACGAATGCTGACATAAATCCAAGTTTAACGCCGTGCTTCTTGGTAAAAGCTTCCTGATGGGCTTTCCTGAACTCCATGATAGCACTGGGAAGAAATTAAAGAAGCATAACGTTTGGTTTGGAAATAAAGCAATATCTCGAAAACCGTCGGTCGTAGGTAAAAAATATTAAGTACAAAATTAAAGCTTATTAATTTCCTATAGATTTATTAACTACGATTTTTGTAGGACGAAAACGTATCTGAGCTACGAGGCGACAAAAAAACGGGTTTTCAATTTTGACCTGGGGAAGTTTTAAAAATTCGGTTTTTTTTAGTTGCTTCGTAGCTCAGAAACGATTGGACCTACAAAAAATTTTACTTAATTAAATCTGTAGGAAATTTAATAAGCTTTAATTTTGTCCTTAACATTTTTTTGCCTACGTACATACGTTTTCGAGATATTGAAGCAATTGCTCAAATTACCATGAATTTGATGATGATTACCTCATACGATTTCGTTAAAGGTTGTCAACATGGCGTTTGTATTTTGAGCCTCCTTGAGTCTGTGGGCGATCCTTTGCCTCATCCTGTTCATTTTGACCTAAATTCGGTCCTAGTGCCGCTGATTTCTTTGGTGATCCGCAGGCGGGGTACTTTGACGGTCGAAGATTCCAAAGACTGCGCATGCTTAATGGCAGCGACCGGAATCGCCGTTTTCGGTTGGGCTGGCGGCTTGCGGAGGAGGAGTCGTGGCGGCGGCCTTGGAGTATCAGACGGCGGAGGTTGAGCCGCTTTTTTGGCGGGGGAGGTCGGCGGCGGCGGCGGCGCAGCTTCGCCGCAGGAGCTTCTGCGGCTTTCGGCTTAGGAGTTGCAGCAGCTCCACACCACCTAAAACCAATTAAAATGCATTTTTCAAACATCTACCAACCACAGCGTCATTTTGAAAAGTGCTGTCCAGCTCTTTCACAGTCGTCCATCTTCAACAAGCCTTTCAGTAATCACACCAGGCAGCAGGAAGCCGGTACCCCTATCGAGGTCTAAAACTCAAATCAGCATTAAAAAACAAAAAATCAATAAAATTACCTTATCAGTTTCCATTTCGCACACGATTTCATCCACAGCGACCCGCATCTCCGACTTCTACAAAAATTCAATTTTATTATCAAATTCTTAGGACAATTTTTAGTTTTATTTAATAGTTTTTTTCTTTATCTATTATACAATCCTCTTTATCAAATGCAAATATTTGACTCGACTTACTTTTTCCCAACGAAGTCACCTTCTCAGAGACAGACTCAGAAAAGGAGGGACAACTAACCACTTCTCCTCACCTAAAAAGTCACATATTTAAGTCAGAAACTATTCAAGAAATGATGAAAAACAATGCAAAAATGATGAAAAACTGATGCGCAAATGATGAAAACGAGTGCAAAAATGATGACCCAACAATGCAAAATGATGAAAACTATCAAAAATGGATGTAAAATCTATTCAAAATGATGAAAAAACTATTCAAAAATGATGAAAAACTATGCAAAAGGATGAAAAACTATTCAAAATGATGAAAACTAATCAAAAATGATGAATAACTATGCAAAATGATGAAAAACTATTCAAAATGATGAAAATCTATTCAAAAATGATAAAAAAAACTATTCAAAAATGATGAAAAACTATGCAAAATGATGAAAAACTATTCAATAATGATGGAAACTAATCAAAAATGATGATAACTATGCAAAAATGTGAAAAACTGAAGGGAAAACTTCAAAGTGATTGTCCTGGCAGCTTGCCCAGAGACACGAACTTTCTCAAAGGTCTACAGATTTCGGGGATCCATAAATTTCGAAAATTATCCTTTTTGTATTTCTACATAACTTGAATTTGGTGATAATTTTATGAAATGGGACTAATTTCACTCAAACTCATATAATTGCCTAATTAGTTAATTAATTAATTAATTTTTGAATCATCATAACTTGATTTGGTGATAATTTTATGAAAATGGGACTAATTTCACTCAAACTCAATATAATTACCTAATTAGTTATTATATTAAATAATTAATTTTTGAAAAAAATGCAATAATAACTTGAATTTGGCGATAATTTCATGAAAATGGGAAAATTAAGTTAATTAGTCATAATTACATTATTAATTACCTAATTAGTTAATGAAATTTAATCGGGATCACGTGAAGATTATTTGATTAAAATTTGGTGAAGATCGGACCGGTAGAAAGCCCGTAGCACATTTTTGCAAACTTTAGACAGACATATCTCCGCCATTTTGTCGAATTTCAAAAATCGCTCTCGTCACTTTCAAGATAACCACGAAAGGAAGATTGTGTGAAAATTTCGTGAAAATCGGATGAAAATTGTGGCCGTGAAGTGTTCCGGAAAATGCAAACTTTAGACAGACATATCTCCGCCATTTTGTCGAATTTCAAAAATCGCTCTCGTCACTTTCAAGATAACCACGAAAGGAAGATTGTGTGAAAATTTCGTGAAAATCGGATGAAAATTGTGGCCGTGAAGTGTTTCCGCAAAAAAAGGCGACGGACGGCCGGACGGACGGCACCACAAAGTCATGTCCGGCAAGATCAAAGTCAGTTTGACCCTAGGGGGTCTGGAATGACCCTTCCCCAAAAACCCGAATCCGACGGTAATACAATAACTTCCCTTTGAGAAAGTTAAAATGATGAAAAACAATGCAAAAATGATGAAAAACTATTCAAAAATGATGAAAAACTATTCAAAAATGATGAAAAACTAATCAAAAATGATGAAAAACTAATCAAAAATGATGAAAAACTATTCAAAAATGATGAAAAACGATGCAAAAATGATGATAAACTATTCAAAAATGATGAAAAACAATGCAAAAATGATGAAAAACTATTCAAAAATGATGAAAAACTATTCAAAAATGATGAAAAACGATGCAAAAATGATGATAAACTATTCAAAAATGATGAAAAACAATGCAAAAATGAAGAAAAACGATGCAAAAATGATGATAAACTATTCAAAAATGATGAAAAACAATGCAAAAATGATGAAAAACTATTCAAAAATGATGAAAAACTATTCAAAAATGATGAAAAACTATTCAAAAATGATGAAAAACAATGCAAAAATGATGAAAAACGATGCAAAAATGATGATAAACTATTCAAAAATGATGAAAAACAATGCAAAAATGATGAAAAACTATTCAAAAATGATGAAAAACTATTCAAAAATGATGAAAAACTATTCAAAAATGATGAAAAACAAAGAAAAGAAAAGTATACTCACATACGATCGAAGACAAGTGAAATGACCGATGTAAGACCAAATTGCTTCTCTTATTTCTAAAATGATAAAAATTAAGGATAATTCTTGTAATAAATAAAAAAAACTTACTGGCTGAGAAATTGTTTATGCGATTCTAAGAGGAGGCACACCAGTGTCTAAAAAACAAGCAAATTATTATAATTTTTTTAAATTAATATTCAAAGATAACTTTTTTTACCTTCAAAACAGGCTAAATGATGGAGCGAGCAACACGGGCAGTTGAGATAACTGGAAAAAAACAAATCAAAGAATGAAAAAAAATTTTGTTTTGGCACGTAAAAAAAAGTTAAAAAGGGAGTCAGCGGTTGAGGTTAGTCCAGACATGGAATTGGGCTACTTTACATTGTAAAAAGTTTGGCGTTTAGGGAGGTTTACAGCGAATCGGGCTACATTACACAGTCCAATATAGAGATTTTGCAAAATTGGACTACATAAATCGCTAATTGGGCTACATTGCATGGGCCAATGTTACCGTTGGCCAAATTGGGCTACATTAATTGCAAGTTGGAATAGATTATTCAGGCCAAAGTTGGAAAACCGGAGTTATTGCAAACTGGGCTACATTAGACATTCAAATTTCTACCATTTGCCAATTTTATCACAAATTTGACCACATTTTAGGGGCCAATTGGACAGTTTATTGCAAATTGGACTACAATATAGGGGTCAATTGGACGGTTATTGAAAATTTGACTACATCAAAGTGCAAATTGGACTACATTTTGAGGTTAAATTGGACAGTTTATCGCAAATTGGACTACATTTTGAGGGTCAATTGGACACTTTATTGACAATTGGACAACATTTTAGGGGCAAATTGGGCAGTTTATTCCAAATTGGACTACATTTTAGGAGCGAATTCGCCATTTTATCGCGAATTGGACGACAATTTAGCGGTCGATTGGACGGTTAGTGAAAATTGGACTACATAAAAGGGCAAATTGGGCAGTTTATTGCAAATTGGACTACATTTTGAGGTTAAATTGGAGATTTTATCGCAAACTGGACTACATTTTGAGGGTCAATTGGACAGTTTATCGCAAATTGGACTACAATATAGGGGTCAATTGGACGGTTATTGAAAATTTGACTACATCAAAGTGCAAATTGGACTACATTTTGAGGTTAAATTGGACAGTTCATTGCAAATTGGACTACATTTTGAGGGTGAATAGGACAGTTTATTGACAATTGGACAACATTTTAGGGGCAAATTGGTCAGTTTATTGCAAATCGGACTACATTTAAGTTGCGAATTCGCCATTTTATGGCAAATTGGACTACAATGTAGTGGTCAATTGGACGGCTATTGAAAATTGGACTACATCAAAGGGCAAATTGGGCGGTTTATTGCAAATTGGACTACATTTTAGGGGCGAATTCGCCATTTTATGGCAAATTGGACTACAATTTAGGGGTCAATTGGACGGTTATTGAAAATTGGACTACATCAAAGGGCAAATTGGGCGGTTTATTGCAAATTGGACTACATTTTGAGGTTAAATTGGAGATTTTATCGCAAACTGGACTACATTTTGAGGGTCAATTGGACAGTTTATCGCAAATTGGACTACAATATAGGGGTCAATTGGACAGTTATTGAAAATTTGACTACATCAAAGTGCAAATTGGACTACATTTTGAGGTTAAATTGGACAGTTTATCGCAAATTGGACTACATTTTGAGGGTCAATTTGACACTTTATTGGCAATTGGACAACATTTAGGGGCAAATTGGGCAGTTTATTCCAAATTGGACTACGTTTTAGGGGCGAACTCGCCATTTTATCGCAAATTGGACTACAATTTAGTGGTCGATTGGACGGTTATTTAAAATTGGACTACATCAAAGGGAAAATTGGGCAGTTTATCGCAAACTGGACTACATTTTGAGGGTCAATTGGACAGTTTATTGCAAATTGGACTACGTTTTAGGGGCGAACTCGCCATTTTATCGCAAATTGGACTACAATTTAGTGGTCGATTGGACGGTTATTTAAAATTGGACTACATCAAAGGGAAAATTGGGCAGTTTATCGCAAACTGGACTACATTTTGAGGGTCAATTGGACAGTTTATTGCAAATTGGACTACATTTTGAGGGTCAATTGGACAGTTTATTGTCAACCGGACTACACTTTAGGAGCCAATTTGGGCAGTTTATTGCCAATTGGACTACACTTTAGGGCCCAATTGGGCAGATTATTGCCAATTTGACTACACTTTAGGGGCCGATTGGTCAGTTTATTGCTAATTGGACTACACTTTAGGGGCCGATTGGTCAGTTTATTGCTAATTGGACTACATTTTGAGGGCCAATTGGACAGTTTATTGACAATTGGACTACACTTTAGAGGCCAATTTGGGCAGTTTATTGCCAATTGGACTACACTCTAGGGGCCAATTGGGCAGATTATTGCCAATTGGACTACATTTAGGGCCAATTGGGCAGTTTATTGTAAATTGGACTAAATTTTGAAGTTAAATTAGACGATTTATCACAAATTGGACTGCATTAAGCATGCCAATTTTAAAGATTGCCAAATTGGACGATTTATAGCAAACTGGACTACATAATAGGAACCAATTGAACAGTTTATTGCAAACTGGACTACATTTAACATGCCAATTTTGCCAGATTGCCAAATCGGACGATTTTGGACAGTTTATAGCAAATCGAACTACATTTTGAGAGTCAATTGGACGGTTATTGAAAATTGGACTACATCAAGGGCAAATTGGGCAGTTTATTGCAAATTGGACTACATTTTGAGGTTAAATTGGAAGGTTATCGCAAATTGGACTACATTTTGAGGGTCAATTGGAAGGTTATTGAAAATTGGACTACATCAAAGGGCAAATTGGGCAGTTTATTGCAAATTGGACAACATTTTGAGGGTCAATTGGACAGTTTATTGACAGTTGGACAACATTTTAGGGGCTAATTGGGCACTTTATTGCAAATTGGACTACATTTTGAGTGTCATTTGGACAGTTTATTGACAGTTGGACAACATTTTAGGGGCTAATTGGGCACTTTATTGCAAATTAGACTACATTTTGAGTGTCAGTTGGACAGTTTATTGACAGTTGGACAACATTTTAGGGGCTAATTGGGCACTTTATTGCAAATTGGACTACATTTTGAGTGTCAGTTGGACAACATTTTAGGGGTTAATTGGGCAGTTTATTGCAAATTGGACTACATTTTAAGGGTAGATTGGACAGTTTATTGCAAATTGGACTACATTTTAGGGGCTAATTGGACAGCTTATTGCAAATCGGACGACATTATTCGGGCCAATGCTACCATTTGCAAAATTGGACAGCTTATCACAAATTGGACTACATTATAGTGGCTAATGTTGCAAAACTGGGCTACATTAGAGAGTCTAATATCGCTCATCGTCAAATTGGGCTAATTTATCGCAAAACTGGCTACTTAGGAAGATCCCCTAATCAGCCCAGGTCGCCAAAGAAGAGAAAATGTGAGGAACTTCTTTCTTTTTTGATTGACATGTTAATTGTTATTCGAACGGCCCAAAATAAGACCAAAATAGGTTCGAATATATTATCGGCCTCGACTGGGCCCTTTGCCAGCAGTTAAAATGGTGAGTTGTGCAGGGAAGGAAAGGGTCAAGTGAATCAGGGCTTTTCCCAACTTTTCTTGCATTTTTTTAGAATAGAAAAAAAAGATTAAAAATAGAAAAAAAAAGAAAAAAAATTGCCTTCTCACCTTGGCCGAGGTGCGCTTGAAAAGGAAGGCGTGGTTTTTCGAAAATACCCTTCCGGAGAGTTTTATCATTCCGGCCATGATGAGAAGATTCGAGTTTTGTTGAACTTTTTTCGATTTTTCTCAAGTTTTCGTCTCCGGGAAAATATTTCGATCGATGGTCAATCGCACGCCCGCAAATCCGACATCCACTCGGGCGAAACAAAACGAAACCTCCAAGTTTCCACTTTCGAGAATCCCCCGTCAAACCACGACTGAATTTTTTTTTTTTTTCCTTTTTTTTTCTTCCTCAGTTTCACTTCGGCCTCGCCAATTTTCGCGATTGGCTCAGCAGCCTGAAATTCACGAATTTCCCTAAAAAATCGAGATAACGCTTTTTTTCAAATAATCCCCTATTCCGTTCAAATTTCAATTTTAAAATATTCGCATTTCCTCCCTTCGATAATCAACTCTCAATTTTGTACATCAATTTTTTCCAATTTTTAGCAGGGATATTAATAAACGACTTTTGTTACGTTGGCTACTCTGTAAGGTAACCAATAGCCTTCTCTCTTATCAAATTGTTATCTCTTATCAAAAAATTGCTTTCAAAGGCAAAAAATGTGCACAATTTAAGCACAGAATAAAGTCTTATCTTAGCAAAAAATTCAAGTTGAAGCCGCAGTGGTTTCTCAAAGAAAAAAAATTCCCTCTTTTCCCTTTTTTACACAATCACGTTACCTCTATTTTTGATAGAAATAGTGCAAAAACTAAGAAAAAAGATTAAAATTGGTTTAAAATTATGCTCCAATTTAGTATGAACAGAAATAAACATGCCTGATTTTACAAAAAAAAAAATCCCTTTTTTTCTTTTAAATTTTCCCTCTGAGGGAAATTTGGATAAAATTCCCGCTATATGTTCACTCTTTAGAGCTATGTATATGTTGACTCATTTTTGAGCTATATTGACTCCTTTTTGAGCTATACCGATTCCTTTTTGAGCTATATGTTGATTCCTTTTTGAGCTTTATTTGTTGGCTCATTTTTGAGCTATATCGACTCCTTTTTGAGCTATATGTTGATTCCTTTTTGAGCTATATGATGACTCCTTTTTGAGATTGTATGTTGACTCTTTTGAGCTATATCGACTCCTTTTTGAGCTATATGTTGATTCCTTTTTGAGCTATATTTGTTGACTCATTTTTGAGCTATATTGACTCCTTTTTGAGCTATATGTTGATTCCTTTTTGAGCTATACGATGACTCCTTTTTGAGCTATATTTGTTGACTCATTTTTGAGCTATATCGACTCCTTTTTGAGCTATATGTTGATTCCTTTTTGAGCTATATTTGTTGACTCATTTTTGAGCTATATTGACTCCTTTTTGAGCTATATGTTGATTCCTTTTTGAGCTATACGATGACTCCTTTTTGAGCTATATTTGTTGACTCATTTTTGAGCTATATTGACTCCTTTTTGAGCTATATGTTTATTCCTTTTTGAGCTATACGATGACTCCTTTTTGAGATATATGTTGACTCTTTTGAGCTATATGATGACTCTTTTGAGCTATATGATGACTCTTTTTGAGCTATATGTTAACTCTTTTTGAGCTATATGATGACTCCTTTTTGAGCTATATGATGACTCCTTTTTGAGATATATGTTGACTCTTTTGAGCTATATGATGACTCTTTTTGAGCTATATGTTGACTCTTTTTGAGCTATATCTTGACTCCATGTGAGCTATATTTGTTTACTCTGTTGGAGGTATTTGTTGACTCTTTTTTGAGCTATACACTGACTCCTTTTTGAGCCATATTTCCCTTTTTTCTTTAAAATATTCCCTCTGAGGGAAAGGCTATAGGGGGATAACGTATGGTAAAATGCCCTTGAACCATTTGGCCCGAGAAAAATACCCAAAGATACCTCTTGGTGTACCTAATAACTTCCCTTAATTTTGGATCAAAAACTCCTACGGTTTTGGAGAAAATCGCGTTTTTCTCGGTTCAGAAAAACCTAAATATCTCGAGAACTAATGATGCCACAGAGTCCGGATTTTTTTCAAAATGTAGAGCTTTTTTGGGCCCATCTTCTAGTATTTTTTTCAAATTTTTCAAACCATCAGAAAGCCGCGAATTTTGACAAAAAAGATTTTCAGAGCGCGAAAAAAAATGTTCCCGATGAGGTGGCACAAAGATATTAATACCATTTAATACCATACAAACTTACCAGAATTTTTTCAGAATTTTCGAAGTGGTGGAACATGGTTTTGCAAAGGTTTTCCTCATTTTGTATTTTTGGCTAACGATGGGTACTAAAAAGGGCATCCAGCCCAGATTAGTGATACTACATCAATAAAATATTCCAAACCATGTTCCACCACTTCGAAAATTCTGAAAAAATTCTGGTAAGTTTGTAACTAGTATATGAACAAATGGTATTAATATCTTTGTGCCACCTCATCGGGAACATTTTTTTTCGCGCTCTGAAAATCTTTTTTGTCAAAATTCGCGGCTTTCTGATGGTTTGAAAAATTTGAAAAAAATACTAGAAGATGGGCCCAAAAAAGCTCTACATTTTGAAAAAAAATCCGGACTCTGTGGCATCATTAGTTCTCGAGATATTTAGGTTTTTCTGAACCGAGAAAAACGCGATTTTCTCCAAAACCGTTGGAGTTTTTGATCCAAAATTAAGGGAAGTTATTAGGTACACCAAGAGGTATCTTTGGGTATTTTTCTCGGGCCAAATGGTTCAAGGGCATTTTACCATACCTTATCCCCCTATAGCCTTTGAATAAAATTCCTGCCGAAGAAAGTGAGATTTTAAAAGTAATTGATTTCTTTAAAAAGGGAAATTTGTTGGATAAACATTTTATTGTGGTACGACTGTAAACTTGGGAGGGAACAGTAGCGGCAGTTTCCGTAAAACTGGAAGGCTCTTTACTGGTTATCGCGTGAGCCGATGATTTTGTGCGTCCTGAGTTTCTGATTAGTCATTTTATTCTCTTATTTCGGTGTTTTGTGTTCTAAAATAGTGAAAAGTGAGAAATAAAGTAAAGAATGTGTATGAAGGCGATGTTGGTGGGGGCCCTCGTTGTGGCCCTCGTCGCTTCGGCCGACGCGAAAGCGAAACTGAACGTACCCAGGATTCTGCTTCCAATCTTCCGCGACATCTCGACGAGCTACTCACTTGAAATAACGCCCGGCATAGGATGCTACAAATGGTAAAAGTTTATTTCCCTTAGTGGTCGAATATTTTATGGAAACACGTGCTCCGGAAAACTCGGCCAGGGGCTTTCAAATAAGCCGGTGATATATTACGATGGGACAGGTTGCGTATACCTAAATCTTGACCCCCCCTCCCATTGAGCTAGACGTTGTCTTCATTTTAGTTATGTGTTGACTCTTTTGAGCTATATGTTGACTCTTTTTAGAGCTATAAGTTGACTCCATTTGAGCTAAACCTATTTGTTGACTCTTTTTGAGCTACATCGACTCATTTTTGAGCTTTATATCGACTACTTTTTGAGCTATATGTTGACTCTTTTTAGAGCTATAGGTTGACTCCTTTTTGAGCTATATGTTGACTCTATTTGGGCTATATAGACTCCTTTTTGAGCTATATGTTGACTCTTTTTAGAGCTATATGTTGACTCCATTTGAGCTAAACCTATTTGTTGACTCTTTTTGAGCTACATCGAGTCATTTTTGAGCTTTATATCGACTACTTTTTGAGCTATATGTTGACTCTTTTTAGAGCTATAGGTTGACTCCTTTTTGAGCTATATGTTGACTCTTTTTAGAGCTATAGGTTGACTCCTTTTTGAGCTACATGTTGACTCTTTTTAGAGCTATATGTTGACTCCATTTGAGCTAAACCTATTTGTTGACTCTTTTTGAGCTACATCGAGCTCGTTTTTGAGCTTATATCGACTACTTTTTGAGCTATATGTTGACTCTTTTTAGAGCTATAGGTTGACTCCTTTTTGAGCTATATGTTGACTCTTTTTAGAGCTATAGGTTGACTCCTTTTTGAGCTATATGTTGACTCTATTTGAGCTATATAGACTCCTTTTTGAGCTAAATGTTGACTCCTTTTTGAGCTATATGTTGACTCCTTTTTGAGCTATATGTTGACTCTTTTTGAGCTATATGTTGACTCTTTTTGAGCTATTACGTGATACTCTTTTTAGAGCTATAGGTTGACTCCTTTTTGAGCTATATGTTGAATCCATTTGAGCTATAGGTGGTAACTCTTTTTGAGCTATGTATCGACTCATTTTTGAGCTATATGTTGACTCTTTTTGAGCTATATGTTGACTCTTTTTGAGCTATATGTTGACTCTTTTTAGAGCTATAGGTTGACTCCTTTTTGAGCTATATGTTGACTCTTTTTAGAGCTATAGGTTGACTCCTTTTGAGCTATATGTTGACTCTATTTGAGCTATATAGACTCCTTTTTGAGCTATATGTTGACTCTTTTTGAGCTATATGTTGACTCCTTTTTGAGCTATATGTTGACTCTTTTTGAGCTATATGTTGACTCTTTTTGAGCTATACGTTGACTCTTTTTAGAGCTATAGGTTGACTCCTTTTTGAGCTATATGTTGAATCCATTTGAGCTATAGGTGGTAACTCTTTTTGAGCTATGTATCGACTCATTTTTGAGCTATATGTTGACTCTTTTTGAGCTATATGTTGACTCTTTTTGAGCTATATGTTGACTCTTTTTGAGCTATATGTTGACTCCTTTTTGAGCTATATGTTGACTCCTTTTTGAGCTATATGTTGACTCCTTTTTGAGCTATATGTTGACTCCTTTTTGAGCTATATGTTGACTCCTTTTTGAGCTATATGTTGACTCCTTTTTGAGCTATATGTTGACTCCTTTTGAGCTATACGTTGACTCTTTTTGAGCTATACGTTGACTCTTTTTGAGCTATACGTTGACTCTTTTTGAGCTATACGTTGACTCTTTTTGAGCTATATGTTGACTCTATTTGAGCTATATAGACTCCTTTTTGGGCTTCATGTTGAATCCATTTGAGCTATAGGTGGTAACTCTTTTTGAGCTATGTATCGACTCCTTTTTGAGTTAGACGTCGACTCCATTTGAGCTATATGTTGACTCTTTTTGAGCTATATGTAGACTCCTCTTTGAGCTATATGTTGACTCTTGTTAAGCTATATATTGATTTTTTTAAAACTATATCTTGACTCCTTTTTGAGCTATATGTTGACTCTTTTTGAGCTATATGTTGACTCTTTTGGAGCTATATTTGTTGACCCTGTTGGAGCTATTTGTTGACTCTTCTTGAGCTATATGTTGACTCTTCTTGAGCTATATGTTGACTTCTTTTTGAGCTATATGTTGACCCTTTTTGAGCTGTATGTTGACTCTATTTGAGCTATATAGACTCCTTTTTGAGCTATATGTTGACTCCTTTTTGAGCTATATGTTGACTCTTTTTTGAGCTAGACGTCGACTCTTTTGGGCTATAGGTGTTGCTCTTTTATTGAGCTATATTTTGACTCTTTTTGAGATATGTGTTGACTCTTTTTGAGCTAGATGTTGACCCCCTTCAAGCTAGATATTGACCCCAAGCACACTAAGTAACTGGTAATACTAATTTCCCTGCAATTCCTTTCAGGTCTACATCTCGATCAGACTTGATTGAAATCCGACTGGACGACCCGCGAAGTTACTGCAGCGTCAACGCGACCGTGATCGTCAAAACGACGGAAATGGTGCGAAACATGGCGATCGTCGTCGCAGAAGAAGTCAACACGAAAGAAGTCCTCCGTGCTGACGTCATCGTCGACGTCATCCATTCGCTCCACATCGCCACGACGACCCGTCAACTTTTCATGGAAGAGCCGCCGGAAAAATTCGAAGTCCAAGCGTACGACGACCAAGGAAACGTCTTCTCCACACTCCACGGCGTCCCTTTCAACTGGACCATCAAAGGCGGCAACTACGAAAACCTCCCCATTCTAAACTTCATCACTTTTCACGATTCCATCTACGAAACTCCCTCATCCATAGCAGACTTTGACGATAACAAAAAGCAAGGTCATATCGTCCTCATAGACGGAATCCGTACCGGCTCTTCCAAAGTCTCCGTCCAACTAGACTCTCCCGAATACAGCTCCGTAGAACCCGTGGAAGTCACATTAGTCGTCATCGTCAATCTAATCATAGAACCTTCTGAAGCTTTCATCCTTAAAGGAGACAGCGTCGACTATAGACTTATGCAGATCAAACACAGCAGACTTATCGGCATCGATCCGGAAGTCGCTCTTCAGTACAGCCTTGTATCCTCAGATCAAAATTTGGTGAAAATAACCAAGCATACCGTTCAAGGACTCCAGTTAGGCGTCGTCAAACTAACTTTGGTCGACAGAACCCAAATGAACGACGCCCTTCGCCTTCCATCAACCCAACTCACCATAGTCGAGCCATATCGCATCAACTTAGTCATGCAACCTATCGACAATTGGATTCTCATAAAACAAGACTCAGCTATGCTCACCGCCGAGCTATATACTCAAGACCTCCATAGGATACATATCGGGCCCAAAACCAAAATATCAATATCAGTTCCGGACATATTCAACGTAAAGCATCAAGTAGCCAACGGATCCGTCATCCACGGGACTGCCCTCAGCATCGGCTTGGGAGAAGTGAAAGCCCAATTTTCAGACATATCCAAAAAATTAACGACATCCAAAACCCTAACAGTCTACCCACCTATCGTCATATCTCCCAAAATCCTCCACGTTCCTTGGAACGCCAAAAAACTCAGGATACCATATCATGCCACTGGAGGAGACGGCGACTACATATGGGAAACTCTGATCTCATCAGTAGCCTCCATTTCAGAAAACGGAGTCCTGGAAACAAAAGGAATCGGCGCCACAGATGTCACCGTCACGATGCGCCAAGACCGAAAAAAATTCGCCACAGCAATCGTCCACATTTTAGAGCCTATTTCTATGGAAATAATCCCTCATGTGCATGAAGTACCTTTGGGAAACACAATAAAAGTCCATATATCACTTATAGGACAAGTAAACAACGAATTCGTCCATCTAAAGCATTGCAATCATCTAAATTTCGAGATACAAGTCGCCAAACCGTTTTCTTTTGTATCAACCAAAGAAAGCGATGTCAAAAATGGATGTGCTGCTTTGCATATACAAAGTAGAGAAGCAGGAGTTGCCAAAGTGGTGGTTACTTATAGGACATCGAAGAGTGATTTGGTAGCAGAAACGATGGTATCCGCGTATAGGATTTTGACTTCTGAGCACCCTAAAGGGAGAAAACCTGTTGTTTTGACGTTAGGATCTTCCAGCCCCATTGTATTCCGATATGGGCCAAACCACAACTTTGGAAACGTCGTTCCTTCCGTGGATTACAACAAAGAAATCATTTCGTACCAAAGTTTGATAGAAAGGCACCAACTTTACGTTATTTCGGTGACTTGCGCCAAACTTGGGGAATCAAAGGTGACCCTTAAGTTGAAATCTGAGCCAGCTATAAAGCTCAGCGAAGGTATAGAAGTACAAAGCGATGTCACCGTTATTTGCGCCAATCCGAAAATTGTGAGCTTAGAAGTCGATTTGCCGCCTCCGTGTCTTCTTTCGAGTGCATTTTTGATGTTTTGCCAGATTTCGTCGAGATATGAGTTTAAAGTCGTTTTGAAAGATGATGGCGGAAATGATTTCGATAATGCCACGAGTTTGCTTTTTGAATGGCTTCCGAATAAGGTGGAGATGATTAGCGTTGAAAGGAGATCTCCGGTTCTTCTGCGAGAGATGGCTTTTCTTCCTGATGTTTTCATCCCCGATGGTCACTATAAGACAATCTTCACCAAAAACAAAACTGGACATGTCGACCTAAACGTTCATCTGGCCGGATTTCAAAAAAGCATTTTATCATCTCTAAAATCAGAGCAAAAAGACATGCCATTAGTTTCCACCCAATTTCCCATCAAGATAGGCCATCAAGTTACCACGAACGTCAAATCTTTGTCCATCTTTAACCTTGCGAATGTTCAAGGGGAGATTCTCATACAAAATGGAAGTGGATACATCGATGTTTCCGAAAGCCCTGAAGGTGTCGTTTCGTGGTCAAAACGTGGTGACGTCATCGAAATCAAACCGATCAACGAAGGAAATACGGTTTTAACGATAAAAGATAATTGCGCTCCTAACGTATCCACCACGGTAGATATCAAGGTAAACTAATGCAACGTCCATAATTTGTTATATAATTTATTCATGTTTATACCGTTAGAAAGCTCTTTAAAATAGCTTTCCAATGATATAAATATTAATAAAATCGGTCAAAAATTGTGGAAGTTATGGACCAAATGGTGAATTTTGACCTTTAAGTCTATTTTTGAGGGCTAAAGAGTGGTTTTTTCAATGTTGGGCATTTAGTAATATTTGTAGCTCTTTAAAATAGCTTTCCAACGGTATAAATAATAATAAAATCGGTCAAAAGTTGTGGAAGTTATGGACCAAATAGTGAATTTTTACTTTAAGTCCATTTTTGAGGGCTAAGGAGTAGTTTTTTCAATTTTAAGAATTTAGTAATATTTGTAGCTCTTTAAAATCGCTTTCCAAAGGTATAAATATTAATAAAATCGGTCAAAAGTTGTGGAAGTTATAGACCAAATAGTGATTTTTGACCTTTAAGTCTATTTTTGGGGGCTAAAGAGTGGTTTTTTCAATTTTAAGCAATTAGTAATATTTGTAGCTCTTTCAAATAGCTTTCTAACGGTATAAATAATAACAAAATCGGTCAAAAGTTGTGGAAGTTATGGACCAAATAGTGAATTTTTACTTTAAGTCCAATTTTGAGGGCTAAGGAGTGGTTTTTTCAATTTTAAGCATTTAGTAATATTTGTAGCTCTTTAAAATAGCTTTCCAACGACTTAAATATTGATAAAATGGATCCATAACTATGGGAGCTACGGGCATTTGAACATTTAGTCATACGAAGTTTAAACGTCCATAACTTCCACAATTTTTGACCAATTTTTTTGTTATTTATACCGTTGGAAAGCTCTTTAAAATAGCTTTCCACTGATATAAATATTAATAAAATCGATCCATAACTATGGGAGCTACAGGCATTTAAAAGTGATCTTGTTTTCTAGGTTGCGAAGCTGAAGTTGATCAAGCTTGAAGTCGTCGAGAAAATCCCGAGCGATTCCGTATTTACAGCGACAGTTTCTTTTTACGGGAAAGACAACGAATTCCTTAGTTTTCCTCGTTCTCTTGTCAACGAATTCGAAACATACCTGACAATCGGTTCTCCGTCCATTTTAAAATTGGAAGGCCCCGAAAACGGAATTATCGATTCAGCGACCAACACCATCAAGTTTAAACTGAGAGCTCTCAACCATGGCGAATCTGCTTTGACTGCTCGATTTCTTGATTTGACCAGCGAAACCGTTTTTGTTCACGTAAACTTTATTTTTTTCGAATTCCTTTTTATTCTTGTTTTTTTAGGTTTTTCCTGCCATAACGATCAGCCCTCATTCTCTAGTCCTGTGCATAGGCGCAGAAATCCAAGTTTCAATAACAGGAGGACCAACACCACCATACCGAGACATCCAATTCATCGTCACCGATAATCAAATCATCACCGTAGACAGCATAGGAGTCATCAAAGGATTACACAATTGGTACCAAAATTATTAAACTTATTTTTGTATATAATATTTATTAGTATATATATAGTGATGCATATATCTAATATATATATAATAATATTAGTAAATACTATAGTATAGATATATATATATATATATATATATATATATATATATATATAATATATATATACTATAGATATATTATATATATATATATATATATTAATAATATTATTTTGATTTTATAGGAAAAACACTTGTTAAAGCTGTCGCTTATGATTCGCTGGGAGTAATTTCGAGTGCAGATTCTATTGAAGTGACTGTCGTTCCATTATCTGGTGTTCGCATTGTGGCGCCAATAAAATAAAATTTTGGTTGGAAATGAGATGCCAATTTGGTCCTCCGGTGTCCCAATCAGCTCTCCCCATTGGTCATCGTGATCGATAAAACCGCCTTTGAAGTTTTCAATGGAGTGTCACTTTACCACGAGTTCTCAAAGTCTATAATGTATTCGAGAATGCTAACATTAAGGTATGTTGCTCTAGTCCACAATAATAAAAAAAATTTAACTTTTTTTGTAGGTGACGAATGAAAATCACCTCTCGATGAGATTAAAAGCTCTAAAACCAGGTCATAGCCACGTTCATGTTTTCATCACGGGAAGACATCCTGATGGGACGACCGTTTCTTACAATTCTACCATTGAAATTCAAGTTTTGAGTAACCTCCACTGGGTCAAACCCGATGTTGTCGATTCAAAGCCTCTTATAGTTTCTCCAGGCTCGAAATTCACAGTATCCACAAACAAAAACCGGGTATGTTTTTTCAAAAAAAAATCTGTTTTTTTACCTCTAGCTCAAAAACTATTGGTTCTAGCTACTTAACCACTTGGTACTAAATTAAAGATTATTAAATTCTGCTTCTAATAAGCTTTTAAAAGTCAAAATCGATCCAGCCGTTCAGAAGATATCGACGATTTTTCTTCATACAACATTTTGTATTTTTCCAGGAGAGGCCAGTGGATTACAAAATAGTTCATTTTGACGAAGGGATGTCCACAATCGCTCCAATAGAGACTTCCGACGGGAACATTTTCGTCAAAAACAAGAAAGGAAATGCATTCATTATTGCATCGTACAAAGAAAAAGAAGAGACACAGTTTATATATCATAACTATATGGTAATATAATTATTATATCCAGCCATTTAATTAGTTTTTCAGATCAAACCTGTCCATTATATT
The DNA here is from genome assembly GCA_018703685.1 of Orius laevigatus. Taxonomy (NCBI): domain Eukaryota; kingdom Metazoa; phylum Arthropoda; class Insecta; order Hemiptera; family Anthocoridae; genus Orius; species Orius laevigatus. The sequence goes on from JAGWEN010001098.1 coordinate 28,998, forward strand.
ATGCTCAATGTGCAAAGCCGTATGGATTCACATTCCGCCATTAACACTTTACCACAGGGTCTTAATTTAAAAATGACCGTAACCTACCATGATAATGTAGGAAACGTATTTTATGCTGCGGCACTTCAACTTGATTCTCATTTCAACGTTTTTGACAGAGTAAAAAAATCTATTTTTTTACTTTCTGATTTGTAAATATCAATTTTAGACGAATATATCGCCTATCACCAAGGATGAGTTTGTCGTATCGCTTGAGAAAGAAGGAAACACTACTTTACGTATATTCGATTCAGTCGGGAAGTGTTGAGATTTATTAAATTCCTGTCTTGAATCACGTGTCTCCTTTGAAGGTAATTTTTGTTTAATTGAATTAATAACAGCAATGACAACATTAACAACAATAATAATAACAATGGCACCCATGATAATAACAATTACAACAATGATAACAACGATTAAAACAATGACAACAAGAACAAAACGACAATAACAGCAATAACGAACTACAATAACAAAAACAAAACTACAATAACAAAGACAAAACTACATAACACAGACAGACACTAATAACAAAAAACGAAACTACATAACAAAAACGAAACGACAATAACAAAAACGAAAACTACAATAATCAAAACAAAACGAACAAGACAAAACTAACAATACACAAATAACAAAACTACAATAACAAAAACAAACGACAATACAAAAACGAAACGACAATAACAAAAACGAAACGAAAATAACACAAAAACGAAAATCTGCAATAACAAAACGAAACTACAATAACAAAAACGAACTGCATAACAGAAACAAAACGACAAAGTACAATAACAAAAACAATAAAGTACAATAACAAAAACAAAGTACAATAACAAAAACAACAACAAAACTACAATAACAAAAACGAAACCGCCAATAACAAAAACGAAACCGCAATAACAAAAACGAAACCGCAATAACAAAACACGAAACCGCAATAACAAAAACGAAACCGCCAATAACAAACCGCAATAACAAAACGATAACCGCAATAACAAAAACGAAACCGCAAATAACAACAAACGAAACCGCAATAACACAAAACGAAACCGTCAATAACAAAACGAAACGCAATAACACAAACGAAACCGCAATAACAAAAACGAAACCGCAATAACAAAAACGAAACCGCAATAACACAATAACAGAAACGATAACAGTCAATAACAAAACGAAACCGCAATAACAAAAACGAAACCGCAATAACAAAAACGAAACCGCAATAACAAAAACGAAACCGCAATAACAAAAACGAAACCGCAATAACAAAAACGAAACCGCAATAACAAAAACGAAACCGCAATAACAAAAACGAAACCGCAATCAACACAAAACGAATTACAAAACGCAATAACAAAAACGAAACGCAATAACAAGACGCAATAACACAGAAACCGCAATAACAAAAGCAACGACGAAACCGCAATAACAAAAACGAAACCGCAATGAACAGCAAAACGAAACCGCAATAACAAAAACGAAACCGCAATATACAGCAATAACGAAACCGCAATAACACAACTGCAATACAAACGTGCAATCAGCAAATAGACGAAACCGCAATTACAGCATAACGAAACCGCAATTACAGCATAAACGAAAGCGCATTACATAGCAAACGCAACCGCAATTACAACAACGAAACGACAATAACAAAATCAAACGATCAATAACAAAAACGAACTACACTACAATAAACGACAAAGTACAAAGTAACAACACGAAACCGGCATAACGACAAAAACGAAACCGCAATAACTAAACAAACGACACAGCAACAGCAATAACAAAACGAAACTGCAGATAACATAAAACACGAAACCGCAATACAATAAAGCGAAACCGCACTACATACGAACCGCAATTACCAAAACTGCAACCGCAATGACAATAACAAAACTGCAATACACAAACGATAAACGCAATTACAAACACGAAACTCGCATTACAGAAACGCAATACCGCAATTCAGCAATGTGTACGCAACTGCCATACAAACAAACGCAAACTAACATAACGGCAATTAGCAGCAATACCACAACGCATAACGGCAATAACAACAAACTGCAATGACAGCAGTAAAAAACTGCATAACAATAACAAAACTGCAATCAGCAATAACATAAACTGCAATACATAAACTACAATACATGCAATAACAGCAATAACAAAAACTGCAATACAGCAATAAAAAACTGCAAAACAATAACAAAACTGCAATAAACAATAACAAAACTGCAAAACAAAACTACAATACATTCAATAACAAAAACAAAACTGCAATAACATCAATACAAAAACTAATACAAATAAATCAATACAAAGAAACTAAACTACAACAACATCAAAAACAAAACTACACATTACATCGCAAAACCACACCTACAATAAACATACAATAGTCAAAAACAAAGCTAGCAATAACATCAATACCAAACTAAACTACAATAACGTCAATAACAAAACTACATACCATCAATGACATCATTCAATCTTAAAAACAAAACTGCAAGGACATCAATAAACAATCCTATTTCTCATCCTTTGTATGTATGAAAACTATAGTCAGTGGACGACTTGATCATGTATTCACGACGATTCGGGAATCTCACAACGGCACTTGTGAAAGTTAGCACAGCGCGTCATGGAATAGACAATAATCAGGGTTTGCGCATGCCGTTGAGAAAAGGGTCCGCTGTCATCTCATTTTAAGAGCGACCCGGGCGAAAATTGCAAATTCCTCTTATCTAAGCTCGAGAATCCCTTGAAACCGAAGTAGTAAGTAAATAAATGTACTTTTATAGATTTCATCTTTTTGTGTTTAGAATACGCTCGGTCCATTACCGGATCTGTAAATATCAACTCGATCGAAGCGATTCTTTTTTTCATTCCAGTTCTATTCAGGACGAAAAATACCGAAAGGATCAAATTGAGCCGACAAGGTGCCACAAAAATTCAGTTTTCCCGGTCACCTCGACCATTTTTAGATGCGATATTAAGTTCAATTCATACGAAACTCGAGCTTCCGCCTCGAGCATATTATTCATCGCCAGTGGGGCAGAATTCGCATCCGAATTTGGTAATTTTTTTTTTTATTTTGTTTTTTTTTTCCATCTGAAAATACCGTTTTTAGGTGTACATGGTTTTGTCGATAACGACTTTACTGCCCAAACTACAATCGAGCATTCTGACGAATAATATCAGCATAAGGACTACTGAAGGAATGTGGCCTCAGATTCACTTTTTATACTTTGTGCCTTCCTTTTGTATATGCAGCGGCGAATATTTTCTTTCGATACTGCGCCACTAGTCGACCCTTTAGTATATTTTGTGTTTCCTGAAAGTTCTAAACCAGATAACAGTACGTTTTTTTACAAAAGTCAGGGAGGGTGGGGGTGATGTGGGGTTAGGAGGTGGTGTGGGCGAAAGATTAAGTTTTTGACGTTTATTCATAGTTGAAGCACGCGACCGACTTTTTGCTTCATCGTGAGTAGTCCGACTGCGACCTCCAATCCCAGGCGTTTTGACTTCATGGTTACAATTGATACTCCCTATTTGAAAAAAGGAATGGAAAAATAAAGAGAGTATATTGAGATTATTTCATCGCCGATCACAAACAAAACGTCAAGGTTCGCATTTAACGTTGAAAATATTTTTTTTAATTTTTTTCCATTTTTTAGATTTTGTAGTCATGCTTCGAAGAATTTGATGATTTAATGATAACGATTGCGTAATGTTCCTTCATCTCATATTCTACCTAAGTTGTTCGATTAGAAAGAATGTGAATTTATCTCCTTTAGATATGATTTGGCAGTACATCTTGGCTTACTTGGTGACAACTTTATTCGTTATTTGTAAGTTTCGACAGTAAATAAAAGTGCTGTCCAAAATTGTGGAAGTTATGGACCAATATAGTGAAATGTTTTACTTTTAAGTCCAATTTTGAGGGCTAGGAGTGGTTTTTTCAATTTTGTGGGCATTTAGTAATATTTGTACTCTTTTAAAATAAGCTTTCCACCGGTATGAAAGTAATCAATCAAATCGGTCAGAAGTTTGTGGAAGTGTAATGAACCACACATAGTGTGAATTTTTTACTTCAGAGTCCAATTTTGAGGGCTAAGGAGTGGTTTTTTTCAATATTTTGGGGCGACATTTAGTAATAGTTGTAGCCTCTTTAAAGATAGCTTTCCAACGGTATAAATATAATAACATCGGGGGTCAAAGTTGTGGAAGCTCTCTATGGACCAAAATCGGTGAATTTTTACTTTGAGTCCCAATTTTGAGGGCTAATAGGAGTGTTTTTTTTCAATTTTGGGCATTTAGTAATATTTGTAGCTCTTTGTGATATAGCTTTCCAACGGTATCGAAATTCTAAAAAACATAATAAAAATCGGTCAGAAGTTGTGGTACAGTTATGGACCCATAATAGTGAATTTTTACTTCTGAGTCCAATTTTGACGGGCTAAGGAAGTGGTTTTTATCCAATTTTGGGCATTTATTAATATTTGTAGCTCTTTAAAATAGCTTTACCAAACGGTAATAAATAATAATAAATGTCCCAGGTAAGTCTCGTGTGAAGTATATGGACCAAACTCAGTGAATTTTTACTTCGAGTCCATTTTGAGGGCTAATGAGTGGTTTTTTTCCATTTTGGGCATTTAGTAATATTTGGTAGCTCTTTAAAATAGCTTTCCGAACGGTCTCTAAATATATAATAAATCGGTCAAAAGTTGTGGAAGTTATGGAGCCAAATAGTGAATCTTTTACTTTAAGTCTCCGAGTTTTGAGGCTAAGAGTGGTTTTTTCAATGGGCACTCACTCCACGAGGCATTTAATAATATTTGTAGCTCTTTTAAACATCGCTTTCCACGGTTATAGAATCAATAATAACAATCTGTACAAAATTGTGGGTTATAGACCAAACAGTGATTTTTCTCACGTTAAGTGCAATTTGTGAGGCTAAAGAGTGTTTTTTTCAATTATAAGCAATTATAAATATTGTAGTCTCTTTAAACATAGCTTTCCAACAGGGGGTAATACATAATAATAAAACTCGGTGCAATAAGTTGTGGAACTCGTTATGGACCAAATAGTGATTTTTACTTTTAAGTCCAATTTTGTGACTAGCTAAGGAGTGTGGTTTTATTTCATTTTGGCATTTAGAATATTTTAGCTCTTTAAAATAGCTTCCACGGTATAAATAATAATAAATCGTCAGAAGGTTGTGGAAGTTATGGACCACATAGTGTAATTGTGTTACTTTAAGTCTCCAATTTTGAGGTCTAAGGTGGTTTGTTCAATTTCCTAGGCATTTAGTAATATTGTAGCTCTTAAATAGCTTTTCCAACGGTTAAATAATAATAAAATCGGTCAACAATTGTGGACGTTATAGACCAAAATGGTGAATATTTACTTTAGATCTCCATTATTGTAGGCTAAGGAGTAGTTTGTTTATTCAATTTTTAATAAGAATTTTAGTAATATTTGTAGCTCTATTAAAATAGCTTTACCAACGACCTAAATATTGATAAAATACGCTCCATTGCTGCTATGGAGCTACGGGCATTTGAGACATATTTATGTCATCAAGTTTAAACGTCCATAACTTCCACAATTTTTGATCGATTTTTTTGTTAATTATACCGTTGGATAATGCTCTTTAAATACTCTTTTCCAACGATATAAATATTTAATAAAATCGATAATTTGTAATGTTTTTTCAGTAATCTTTTTGTTGCTCATAGGTGCTGTGGCGTGTTTTTTAGTTATTCACAAATCTTTGGTGTTCTTCGGGCTGGCGTAGTGTTTTTATTTCGGCTACAGTGCAAAGATAATCGCTAATCTACGAGGCCTGTCGATTTCTTTACTTTTTTTTATTTTTTTTATTTCCTTTTTTTTTTCTTTTCTTTTTTCATTTTTTTTTTTTTTTTTTTACAGTAATAAGAGTTTTTAACCTTCGTATTACTCTCCGAGAGCATCGGACCAGAAATGCGTTATTCAGAACTTCGCCCATATTCCCGTTCCTTATTTCTCCAAATTCATCTCTTTTCATCATACTTCTTACATTTTCACTTCAAAAAGACATTTTTTGACTGCCTAAAACGTTTTTTCTTCTTTTTTGTCCCATTAAACCTATTGTATTTTAATTTATTCTTTTTTCTATGAAGCACGTAAAGTTTAAGAGATTGCTGTGATATTAAGTCTAGGAACCTTATTGTTCAAAATCAGTCGATTATTTTATATTTTTGATTATGGATATAATATGAGGTAAGTTTGTATATAGAGACTGTAAATTGAACTGATTTGTCTTTTTTTAAATATCAACTGAGGCCATATTTGTCTTGTGTTATGAATATTGTAAAACAAGAACACCTAAGTGTCCCCATTGTTTGGGTATCTTTTTACATTACCAAGTGTTTCTCTTTTTTTCCTTTTGTTGGTACCATTTTTAGGTTAGGAATTAACTGGGCGATAAAGGCCATCTTTTGTTTTTTTGCAAATTGCAGCATTATAGGAAGTTGTGATGTACTTAGTTTGTTTATATTGAATTACCAAATCAACTGAATCAGTTTTATAAAAAAATAAGGCTACCCAAAAAACTGAGATTTTGCTTGCTCGTTGAATTACCGATTATCCTGCCTAGTTTTTGACTTGACGGAAAAAAGTATCAAGTAACCCCCTTGGATTTTAGCGAGGAATTGAATGGTCCATCCAACAATTTTTTGATCTGACATACAAGAGGTGGCTCTAGAACGACCCTAACTTCGTTATTTTATATCAAACAGCATGGTCATGACGGGGGGATGGAATTCGATTGTGTTATGCTTCATTTCCTGTAAACCTTTTTACTCAAGAGCCTTTTTATGTATAGTGACCAAACTGTTCCATAGGGTTACGACTACTGTGAACTTAACATGGTCGAAAAGCCTAATTTTCTGCCATGAGTGTGTTGCCTGAAGAACAAAAGTAGTCTAAGTAAACCCCCCTTGGATTTTGACGGCGAGGACTCTGAATGCATCGATAATTTTTTTTGATCCGACATACAGGGTGCTCATAGAACGGGACCTAACTTAACAAACTTTTTTTTCGTTATCTTTATATGCAAATTACAGCATGTTATTGACGATGGAATTCTCCGATTTGTATGCTTCCATTCTCCCAGTACTTTTTACATTCGAGCACTTTTTTGTAGGTACCAAACGTTCTTGGGGTTACCGACTACTGTGAAACTTAACATGAAAAAGCCAATTTTCCTCGCCAGATTTTTGACTTGACAAAAAAAGTGTCCTCGAAGTAAACCCCCCGCCTTGGATTTCTAGCGGAGGTGAATTGAATGGCATCATAATGTTTTTGATCCCGACATACCAGGGTGCCTCTAGAACGATTCCTATACTAACTTCGTTACTTTTATATACAAACCTATGGTGTGTCTTGCGATGGAATTCTGGTTCCCTACGCTTGGATATTCCAGTAACTTTTAACTAAGGACAAATCTTTATTTCTAATCCTGGAGGTACTGCTGGTTTTGTTGGAATAAACTTTTTTTTTTTTCAACTTACCAATTGTTTTATTTTGGGTTAAAATAATCAAAGCGCCTTCAAAACTCACATTTGAGAAGCTTCTTTATTGCACAGCGGAACGACTTGGATCGGACAACCAAGCTCCACAAACCTTAACATTCATAAGGGATCGAGTTGTGCAAACTTCAAAGTTCTTTTTCGTGATCTCAATTGTGTACTCACACGTTCACATTTTATATGGCTTGACTCTTTATGTAATAATTCTCAAATGAATTGTCCAAACATTGTATTTGTGGGGAATGTAAATTTTTGCAAGCGACACATTCTGAAGAGTGGCCTTTTTCTATCTATGAACTCTGCATGTGTGCACCTTTGTGAAACGCTCCTTTATGCTCAGGGATTTCTGCTTGCAAATCTCAGCATTCGTAAGGTGTCCCGCCATAGTGCGTGTCCGTCCACATGCTTCTGTAAGACTCTATTAGACTTGTTGAAAAGTTTCTGGTGGCAGATGCTGACATGTTGTTTGGCTTATGTGCAAATGGATTTCATGGTTATGGCATAGTTGGCTTACCAGCCAAGAAGCGTTAGAGTTACAATCTCACATTGTGAAAGGCTTTTGTTTTTGCAGGCGAATGTGCGATTCCATGTATGCGATTTGAGATCGATAGGAAGAGAAAACGTTAGCATCACCAAAGATCACATTTGAAAGGGTTCGGTCTTCTTTGTGGCATTTCTAAATGGCTATTTAGAGTGCGCGCAGGTTGAAGAATCGGCAACCGCAGATGTCGCATGGTAGCCATCGCTTGTACGATTTTTGTATCGACCAGTTGAGGTCCTGCGATGTTCCGAAATTCTTCGATAGCTTCAGAATCTGATATTTTCTTTCTGCACTTTGTGTCACGAAAGTACGTTGGTGAGTCGACAAGGCGTTGCGATCGCCGACGTTCCAAATTTCTTTCTCTGCGATATCATCCGAATTGAATCTGCGTGTTTTCTTTCTTCACTTTTACTTCAACGCAATAGTGGGTAGTCGACAGAGGCCCTGCGATGGGTGACCGAAGTTATAATTTCTCGTCTGCGCTTTCTGCGATGGAACCTGTTCGAATCTCGTTTTGCCCTTTCTCTTCTTCACTTTTTCCAACCTGAATGAGGTTCGTTGTTAGTGGACAGCGCTCACTGGGTATTGGGCCCGCAAGTCGTCCTTTCTTCTTCGATATCATTCAGAATCTTCTTCGGTTTCTTTCATGTCTTTGCCACTAGTTTTCAACGAATCGTTGCGTTGTGTAGTTGAAGGTCTCTGCGATCGCGATGCCACGAAGACTTCGCATTCTTCTGTCCGATATCTTCCACGAATCTGCGATGTTTTCTTTCTCACCATGTTTGTTCAACGAAGTAGTTCTCGTTAGTCGAAGGTCCTGCGAAGCCTCAGTTATAAGTTTATTCTTCTGCACGAGTATCTTCAGAATCTGTCGTCTTTCTCTCTTCTTCACTTTTTGCACGAGATAGTTCGTTTGATGAAGGTCCTGCGACGTCGAAGTTCCATTCGTTCTCTCGATATCTTCTAGAATCTGTCGTTTTCCTTGCTGCACTTTTTCAGACGAAGACACAGTTCGTGTAGCGTGTGTAACGGTCCTGTCGAGTTCAAAATCCATGCATGACATCTCGTATTTCTTGTCTTCACGTATTGTCTTCCTCGAAGACAGGCTCTTCTTGATTTCACATCACAGAGAATTTCGACCATTTCATCGTCCACGACTATTCATGTGTGAGTGAATGACCTTAGATCGCTCCATCATTGGTAAACTCTGTACGAAAATAGTCGAATTATCTAAAATAACTCAAAAGAATTATAGTCTTACTTCAAGCTCAAATGAATTGAGAATTAGTTGCAAATTAAGACAGTCCAGCAACGAGTGCACCGTCACACAGTTTTAACTTTGTTTCAAGTCCCCATGAGGTTTCATCCATAAAAGGTTATCTCTCAATGTTCCACAACGTTCCAGTCCATCGCTAACCAGGAAACGTTTGCTCCTATCAAAAAAGTTTCCTAAGTAAAAGTTACTGGAAATCGAGCATAAAATCGAATTCTATTGTCAAAACAGGGTTTACACTTAAAATAACGAAGTTAGGGTCGTTCTGGAGAACCCTGTATGTCATATCCAAAAGTTATTGATGCCAATCGATTCCTTGCTAAAATCCAAGGGGGGTTTACTTGGATACTTTTTTTCGCCAGGTCAAAATTCTGGCAAATAATCGACTTTTTAATGTGAAGTTTCACAGTATTCGTTACCATAGAACGTTAGGTCCTATCAAAAAAGTGTCCTAAGTAAAATTTACTGGAAATCATGCATAAAATCGAATTCCGTTGTCAAAACATAGGGTTTGCACTTCAAATAACGAAGTTAGGGTCGTTCTAGAGCACCCTGTATGTCTGATCAAAAAATTATCGATGCCATTCAATTCCTCGCTGAAATCCAAGGGGTGTTTACTTCGATACTTTTTTTTCCTCCAATCAAAGCTCTCTAAAAATCTTACTGTGAAGCCTATTGGCTAAGGAAATGGAGGGAGAATAAAAAAAAAAATCTTAAATAGTTAACATCACTGGTGCAAAATGCATTTTTCTTTTATTCCATTTTTTTGTTTCTTTGTTAACAGTTACATCATTAAATAATGAAAGCTAAGCATAGTAAAACGTATTATTTTTGTATTTACATGAATTCTAACCTAAAACATGTTTGTATTTAAAAAAATTGAAGGTTACGACCCGGTTATTGGCAAACAAAATTATTCCTTAAAAATAACAAAATGTTACTTCTTTATTTACAATTTTTACTTTTCGCTCTCTTGTCCAGAAGTTTATTGTAAATTAAAGCTTAAAAATTAGCTGAAAATTGAGTAAAAAATAGGGAAAGGAATTTCTCAGTATAGCCTATATAAATAAAAATTTAAACAAAAATTATTGAGCATAAATAAAATTAGGCCATCCATCGTAATCACTGGAGAAAAACGCAGAAACTAGACAAACTCAGATCTTTCACACTAGGAACATAATAAAAAAAAACCTAGGAAACGTTTTTTTGTGCAAATGAACGTATAAACTGAACAAAAAATTAGTTTTTTTGTGATGGAAATCGATAAACGCCATCTAAGCTCAGCTTTAGTTGAAACATGCTGTAATGTGATCGTCCTTCCTAAAATCGGCAAACTTGAAAAAACTTGGACAGTAATCACCGAAAAATCCTAAAAAAGACAAGAAAAAAGGCGACAAAATGTTTTTTTATACGTTTTATTATTTATTTCAACTTAACCGACAATTATTGGCTTACAGCAACATGGATCACATAGCCAGCAATGCTTCAATTTAAAAACAGCATTGAAACGAAAGTTATTGAATATTTAAATACTTTCAATGTGATGGCTTAGAATTTTTTTAAAAATGTCTCAATTTAGCGGTTTTCAATAACTTGCTCCAATGCTTACAATTCGAATTGAGCCATGATTAAATAAAATATAAAAAAAAAAAGCAATAATTTCTTTTTTATTAAATTAGGTTACAAAACAAGTCTTTTTCGAACTCTTATTAGAACTCTAACAGAAAATGTTTTAAATGTACATTAGTTTATGCTCACTCAGAGACGCGAAAAAAAACCGTGAAATATGTCTGATATAAATAGTAAAGAAAAAATAGAGATGGAAAATGAACAACAAAAATTACTGTAGTACAGCACGGGACTGGAGGTTTGCTCTAGTCATTGTACTTGAAATCTCTCTTCGGCGACGACGAGCTGCATGCTGTGGCAAAATTGTTCACCTTGTTTCGTCGACGTGTGGTCTCCTTCAGATCTCTCGAACTACTTTTCCGACACAAACTTGGTTCGTAGTCGAGCGTTAGCACGACGCTGGAACATTTTCCTACGTTAAGTTACAGTCACGTGATTCAAATAGAAGAAGTATTGAAATGAGCACGAATGTGTGTGCCTTAAACGTCCTAGCTAACTTCCGACAATTTGGTGTGTCCGTATTTTATTGTTATTTATACCGTTGGAAGCTCTTATGAAGAGATAGCTGTACCAACGATATAAATATTGTCATAAAATCGATATATATACTACTCGGAGCTATGGGCATTTGAACATTAGTCACGACGAAGTATTAAACGTCCATAACTTCCACAAAATAATAAAATTTTTTTGGATACCAAT